>JABYQK010000083.1:0-181040 GCA_022606075.1 Fomitopsis betulina
ATCCTCATTGAATTTCCAAGAAGCCTTGGAAACTTGACCAAGTGTGGGTTCTATGTTGGGTGCTCTGCCTGCGACCACCTTCCAGACCAAGGGTGAATGATCACTCTTATGCCTAGCTCCATGCTGAACCCTAAAGTCCTGTATTTCGTAATTGCCTCTTTTCCACACCAAATCCAGTGTGTAGCAAGGCAATGCTGCATTGTTTGACTGCCATGTAGGCGGTCCATCCTCACTGTTAACCAGGAGGAGTTGGAGCTCAGCAGCGAGGTCCAGTAGTTCTCCACTCTTTTGAGCATGAGGTGGGTTCATATTATGTTCCCATGTGCACTTGCCCCATGAGGCATGGTGCAGATTAAAGTCTCCACACATCATGGAGATGGGGGGGAGGTGCACCGAAACATTCAACAGGTGTGAAACTGCTGCATGCTCATTGCTATCATTGTACACATTGAGGACCGTGAACGGTCCGTTTCTGGGTTTGTCTCTTTGTTTTACAGCAAATGGTCAGGCCTCATGCGCTCCTCAAAATCATGAACTTGCTCACAGGTTGTGTCCTTCCTAGGAAGATCATAGTGATTCGCTGGAACACTGGCGGGTTTAGGGGTGGTAAGTCCGATTATCTATCCAACCAACATAAACACCGGGGAATATGTTTAGCCCCGACAACCCATTTGCCTAATTGGTTAAATTGATCCCGCAGGAAATTCAATTTACGCGTAGAATCTGTGGATACGACCAAGATACGACGACGACCTCCTACTTCGGAATCGCAGGCAAGCCGTTACGCCGAAAGTTATCCTCGTCGGTCTCACACAGTGACTGCCCGTCTTCAACGGCTCCTCGGCCTGTGCTTACCGGAAGTCGGAAGATGAACTAATTTGCTCTATACAGCTCCTTTGCGATAAGCGTGTCGTTCGACGGCCAGCGTTGCGGAAATGATCTGGATGATACGGAGGACTCCTGAGTACGGTGTGCGCAATCCCGGGGCTGCGAGTGGACCACATGGTGCGTCAGCCCTGATGGAAATTGACAGTTCGAGACATCCCACATCATCATCGCAGCCGTGCGCGCTTGTGGTATGACTGTACATTCCAAACCGTCCGTGCTCCTTCCTCTTCAGCCTCCACGTCCTCAGTCCTCGCAACAGTCAGAATGGACTGGAGAAGAGACCACCTCCTCGGCTACTGGTCCTTGACGGTTCCTGACTCTGTGCAGTATGTCCTGGCACAATCGCTGAAGGCTCACAACCGCACGGTATCTGTTCTTACTGCAGCACACGATGAGATTGTGTGCGTTCACATTCACATTCGGGCTGCGAGTCGTGTACTGAGACAGCCTTTACTAGCTTCGCAGAATCGACTCTGCTCTACCCCGTAGGAGTTGCTGCGCTCTCCGTTCTCGTGCTCTCTGCACAGCTGCTCTGGCGACTGCGCTCTCGGACGCGCAAACACAGTCTTGCCCAGCCCAACGGTGCACTCACATCCACCGAAGCTCCCACCGGGGCCCATATCGAAACCGAAGACGCGTCTGCTGCTGCGATACACCCCCGGCAAAATGGCGAACGCACTATCTGCGCCTTCAACCTCGTGCGCGCAGTCTCCACTGTGGCGTTGTTGGGGATGTCTATCTATAGCGCGGTTGATGCGATCAGTACGACAACCGTGGAAAGTCTGGATGTCAACCTCGCCTTCCACGTCGGGACTTGCATCGCATACGTGAGCTCACAGTGAATTCACGCATTAGTCATCGCTAATCCCGTCTTCTAGCTATATGCGTCACTGTTGGGCATAGCCTCGCTGTTCACCGGGCTAACGCTGGCCACAACGCTCGTCTGGCATCTGAACTCCATCCTGACCACGGCATGGTTCGTCTACGGGTACCGCGACCTGTGGCCTTTGGCCACGTTTACGCTGCAGCCCCTGGACAGCGCAGAGGGCGCGCTGCTCTGGGCGCGAATCACTCTGCTCACCATCGGCGGTGTGATTGTCCCTATAACATCTCCCGCGCGCTACGTGCCGTTCGACCCTCAGGTACGTTCACATGGTGGAATGAAGAGGGTGGCTCAGACCGTTATAGAACCCATGGCCGAACCCGCCTCCAGAACAGACTGCATCTATTCTCTCGCTGCTGCTCTACTCGTGGCTGGACCCTACAGTAATGCTCGCGTCCCGTGTGCAGCACCTGACGATCGACATGCTGCCCCCGCTCGCGGACTACGACGACGCGCAGAATCTGATGCAGCGCAGCATGCATGTGCGTGGTCGTTTGACGACTCATCTGTATATACTGACGAGAGGTGAAGGAACTTGACCCGTTCCAGCATAAGCATAAGGACAGGCACCTCATGTGGGGCATCCTGAAGGTCTTCCGTAAGTAATGCCGGGCTTTTGTACGTCAGCGGGGTGCACTCATGCGCCCATACCAGGTAGTGACTGGTTGATCATGGCTATCATGAGTACCTTCGATGTGCGTGACTACCCCGCGAAAGCATCATGACACATTAGCTTATGCTGTATCACAACCAACAGACCTCACTCGAGTTCATAAGCCCTCTCGCCATCCGGTGCATCCTTCTGTAAGTCTGCGTCCACCTCTTTACAATGCACACCCACTGACATTCACCAAGATACATCGAGACTGACGGCGTAGGTGCGACCGTGCGGCCCTGGTTCTGGATCGTAGCTTTGCTCCTCGGGCCGATCCTTGACTACATCTTTGGCTCCGTCTACATGTTCATTTCTGTGCGTCCTTCACCCCCTCCTCCCTCCAAGCGCTCACCGAGATTCGCCTCGCGCAGACCCGGCTGCTGACGCGGGTCGAGGCCATTTTAACGCAGCTCGTATTCGAGCACGCGCTGCGGATACGCATGAAGGTGGATGTGTCGGACGACGTGGCCCAGAGCGGGGACACCACCCTCGCGGGCACACCCGAGTCCGCGTCCGTTGCAGAGTCGAGCGCCACCGCACAGGAGCAGGGTGCAGGGTCCGAGGACGGCAGTAGCGATGAGAGTACCTCTGCGGTGGGCAAGGGCAAGCAGACGGCGGCAACGGGAGCACCGGATGCAGGTAAGGCGAAGGTCATTGGGCGGGAGGAGAAGCCAAAACCTGCTGAGGAAGAGAAGAAGGGCAAGAACGTCGTTGGGAAGATCAACAACCTAATCTCGTCCGACCTGAATTCCATTGGCATGGGCAGAGAGTTTTTGATGATCCGTACGTAGCTGCATGTGTCCCCATCGTTCGTGCTGTTTGCTTATAGTGCCCTGTGGCGTCGAAGTGGTCAAGCTCCCGGTAGAGATCATACTCTGCACCTGGTTCCTGTATTCAATCCTGGGATGGAGGTGCGCAACGTCGGGTCTCTTTCCTCAATCGTGTGGTTGCTGACATGGGGCGCAGCGCATTCGTTGGCCTTGCGTCTATTGTCGTGCTCCTCCCGTTACCAGGCCAGATCGCACGGATGATCCGCAAAGTGCAGATGGCAAAGATGAAAAAGGTAAGGTCCACTACCAACCACAACTATCGCCCCATACTGACAGTCTGCGCGTAGACTGACGCCCGTGTACAAACCGCAACAGAGAGTAACTCGTCCAAGCAACTCAGAGCTCGTGCTGCTGGCTAACTGCTTTGACCCTAGCCATGAGCGTCATCCGCATGATCAAGCTCTTCGGCTGGGAGCCCAAGGTCGCTGCTCAGCTATGCGAGAAGCGCGAGGAGGAGCTGGAGCTTGTGAAGAAGAACAAGCTTCTCGATCTCATCAACAACAACTTGAAGTGCGTGTTCCGCCACGTCTCGTGGTCTTGACATCCATGCTGACCATTGTGCAGCCATGTCATTCCTTTGGTTACGATGATTACCACTTACGCGACCTATGTAAGACATTGCACCACGCCAATGCAAGCGATATACTCATTTGGTTTTCAGACCATGATCATGAAGCGCGACCTGACTGGTAAGGTTTTGTGACTACTCTTCGCTGTCTGATCTTACATCGCTTGGTAGCCTCTGCCGTCTTCTCGTCTATCTCGGGTATGTTGTCTACGCCGCTCCGATGCCACACCGCTCATCAAGCCGCAGTGTTCGATACATTCAGCGCCCTGATGCGCATGGCGTTCGGTTTCACCCCCATGCTCATACGAGGTAATTCACAAATCATGGATGCGCGCGTGTGTATAACAGCTGACCGATGCCATCCCAGCCAAGGTCTCGCTGGACCGAGTGAACGACTTCCTGCAAAAGGTTCGTTCATCGAGCCTGACTCCCTTAGGACTGGAGGCTAATACGACAACAGACAGAGCTCCTTGACGAATATACTGAAGAGCCCGATAGTCTCCAGGCGCAGATCGTAGCTCAACCAGGCGATGACGTAATCGGCATCCGCAACGCCTCGTTCAGCTGGGCGAACCAAGCGAGCGGTTCATCCGTCTCTGGCACACCCGGGAGCGGCCGACGCAACTTCATGTTGCGCACTGACGGCAACCTGCTCTTCAAGAAAGGAAGCATTAACCTGATCATTGGCCCTACTGGGTCCGGCAAGAGTTCGCTACTGATGGCGCTCCTCGGCGAGATGCACTATATGCCCGCCGGCCCGGACTCGTTCTTCAACCTTCCCCGCACCGGTGGTGTTGCGTACGCTGCACAGGAATCTTGGGTGCAGAACGAAACCATCAAGGTGGGCTCACTACGCCACTTGTGCTTATTGCCGCTGACTAGTGTGTCAGGATAACATTCTTTTCGGTGCGCCCTTCGAGGAAGAGCGCTACAAGAAAGGTACGAGCCCGACTTCATGTTCCGCATTTCATGGGGTCCATATCGCTTGCCGTTAGTCATCGAACAATGCGCCCTGAAGCGCGATCTCGAGCTGTTCGCTGCTGGTGACCAGACTGAAGTCGGCGAGAAAGGCATCACGCTCAGGTATGTTTGTGTTTCAAAAAATTCCACCATACGCATGACTTGAGTCTTCTTTTAGTGGAGGTCAGAAGGTAAGACAGGAAAGTCTACAGTCCTTTTTGTGTAAGCTGACATCATCAACAGGCACGCATAACCCTCGCCCGTGCGATCTACTCGAAGGCTCACACACTTCTTTTGGACGACGTGAGTTATTCTGACGTCATAGGATGTGTGACAGCGACTGAGCTACGGTGACAGGTGCTCGCTGCGCTGGACGTGCACACGTCCAGGTGGATCGTCGAGAAATGTTTCAAGGGAGACCTCGTGCGTGGTCGAACTGTGCTTCTCGTCGTAGGTGCTTTTCCTTGTAGCGGTGGTACCCCGGACACTCACAGCCGCGCCAATTAGACACACAATGTCTCCATGGCAAGCCCAATTGCTGATTTCGTTGTTGCTTTGGGCACGGATGGCAGAATTACCAGTCAAGGATCCATTGCCAGTGCACTGGAACATGACCAGAAACTCGCAGCGGAGATCGCCAAAGCTGAGGCAGAACTCGAGAAATCCGAGGAATCCATAGACGAACACACTCCCAACGAATCCCCGGCACAGGACACCGGCAAGCTTGTCGTCGAAGAGGAGGTTGCTGTTGGCCATGTCGGCTGGCAAGCAAGTGCGTCCGAGTTGTCGTGCTCAACTGTCCATAGTACTGATCCGTGCGTCAGTGAAACTCTACTTCAATGGACTGGGAGAGAACCACCAAGGGGCGTTTTGGTTCAGTTTCATCGGCGGCCTCGTCCTTTACATGTGCTTCAATATCCTGGAACCGTGGTTCCTTGGCTACTGGGCCCGACAGTACGAGGAAATGCCTGCGTCTGAGGTCAATGTGCCATAGTAAGCGTGTGGTATCTCGTTGCACATGACATCCATACTTACGTCGAACCTCAAGCTTCCTGGTCGGATACGGGTCCATCATGATGATCTCCGTGCTCTTCTATGTCGCTGCCTTCTACGTATACACGTATGGCACTCTCAGGGCGTCCCGGATCATCCATAACGATCTTATCTCCTCCGTCTTGGCGACAACTTTGAGGTGAGCCGAGCACTCACCCGTTGTGATGAGTGAGTAACCTTGTTATGCAGGTGGCTCGACAAGACACCCACATCGAGAATCATCGCCCGGGTGACACAGGACATACAAGAAGGCATGTCCTTGAATTGCTGAACCACAGGATCTAGAGCACTAATACATTCCACTATGCAGTTGACACTTCTGTAGCTAGGTGGTTTGGTGTTATTACGGAGATGTCACTCGAGATGATCATGAAACTCGGCGTCGTGGTGCTGATGTCACCCATCTTCCTCATCCCCGGTATCCTTATTGCCGTACTCGGTGCATGGGTTGGCGAGATCTACATGAAGGCCCAGCTGGCTGTTAAGCGGGAGCGGAGCAATGCTAAAGCCCCCGTACTTGGGCATTTCGGTGCCGCGTTTGCTGGTCTCAGTGCGTAACTCGTCCCCCATATCTCGTCGCAAGCTCACCAAGCATGTGTCAGCTTCCATCCGTGCCTACGGGGCCCAGGATGCATTCAAGACGGAGTCGTACAAACGCATCAACCGATACACACGTGCTTCGCGGGCATTCTGGAGTCTTAACCGGTACGGCGCCGCTCGATATAGCCCCATATGAGCCTGTATACTGACAGGGATTCAGATGGGTGACCATTCGCATCAACTCCCTCGGCGCGTTGTACGCTGCCGCGCTCGCCGCCTATCTGGTGTACGGGAAGACTGCTACGGCCTCAAACACTGGTTTCTCTTTGAACATGGCAGGTCAGTACGCATCGTAGCCTGTGTGTGGTATCAGCTGACCCCGGTGCACAGTTGGGTTCAGCAGTATGATTCTCTGGTGGGTTCGGATCTTCAACGAGTTGGAAGTCTCGGGTACAGTGCACCGTTTGCCGATTTACGAGACACTACTGACCATATCAACACATTCTCAGGCAACAGGTATGTTGCACAGGATCTAGCCCCCGAATTTACCTGACCTTTGAACCCCAAGTCTGGAGCGCATCAAGCAGTACATGGAAATTGAGCACGAGCCTCAAGCCACACCTGACGGCGTCCCGCCTGCCTACTGGCCGGCCAGCGGTGATTTGAAAGTGGAGAAGCTCTCCGCTCGGTACTCTCCAGTGAGTCGGCTCGACTTATCTATCCGATGGCAACGCCTTGAGTTGGTCTAGGATGGGCCGCGCGTCTTGCATGAAATCTCCTTCGAGGTGAAGTCCGGCGAGAGAGTCGGTATAGGTAAGCGCAAAGCCGTGTTTGGTTGTGTAAACTCATTGTGTCGCTCAGTCGGTCGCACCGGTAGTGGCAAGGTAAGGTGCCCATCAAGGTTACCTGATGTCCACTGATCACGGACTTCATCAGAGTTCCTTGACGTTAGCGCTGTTGCGGTGCATCATCACCGAGGGAAAGGTATACTACGATGGCTTGTCCACGGACAACATTAATCTAGACGCCCTCCGCTCGAGCATCACGATCATCCCTCAAGTGGTGCGCGAGGTTCCTTGCACATCTCTCACCTATCCCTAACTTCTGCATCAGCCTGAGCTACTGAGCGGAACACTACGTCAGAACCTAGATCCCTTCCAACAGTATGATGACATGGTACTGAACGACGCCCTGCGCTCTGCCGGCCTCTTCTCGCTGCAGAGCGACATGACCGAGGGCCGTATCACGCTTGACACTTCCATTTCAAGCGGTGGCACGAACCTGTCTGTCGGTCAACGGCAGATCCTGGCTTTGGCCCGGGCGATTGTTCGGCAGAGCAAGCTGTTGATCCTAGACGAAGGTAGGCGTGACTTCACGCACCTCTCTCTCGCTACATGCCGATGACTGACCTGGTATGCTTCTGTATGACAGCGACCTCAGCAATTGGTAAGGACTGAATACGTGTTACTCATGTAGACATCGACTAACGCATCGGGCAGATTATGCGACGGATTCTGTCATCCAGGAGTCCCTCCGGCAAGAACTCGACAAGGGCGTCACTCTCCTGACTGTCGCCCATCGTCTGCAAACCATCATGGATTCTGATAAAATTGTGAGCCTGATCATCACAACTCTCGACTTTTCCTCCCGGTCTCACATGGGGCTTGCGCAGATGGTGCTCGATGCCGGAAGGATCGTGAGTGCTTTGCGTTCGTTACAGGTATGTAGTCGGCTAACGCGTGTCTGCGACAGGCCGAGTTCGGGAAACCTAGTGAGCTCCTCAAGAACGAAAAGGGCATGCTCCGCGCACTCGTCGACGAGAGTGGGGACAAGGACGTGCTCCACGCTATGGCGACCAGTTCAGCTGGGTCTTCTTGAGACCGCCCACTTGTGCATATCGAACCCTGTATTGCGGATTACGTTCATCTACATATATTATCTAAGCTTCCATGGTGCTGACTATACAGTACAAAGTGGAGCTAACGCATGACATGTCAACATATAGCAGTGTTGTTATTCAAAGCTTCCGGTCCTCAAACGCACTGACATTCGACACGAGACAGCTAGCTGGGAATTCGAAAGCAACGCGAGGCTCACAGCTTGCGCGACAAGCGTGGGTCGAGACCCACGAACTCTCCCGTCTTCATGCCGGTTTTGGAGCCAGCCTTGTCAGTGGAGAATACGACAAGCCCGTGCTCGCGAGCGAGAGTTGTATACTTCTTTGCTCCCGCTACACCGGCTTTCTTGTACACCTCTGCATCCTTCATTTTGAGTGCCTTCCCGAGTTCTGACAAAGATAAGACAGCATTGCTCTGACCCAGTATTGCCTGCAAAACTTCGACTAGCAGGCGAAATCGTGGCTCGATGGTGGCACAGAGGTCGGACGATGCTGCTTTGCCCGCTTTGCTAGCTTGAGCTTTCAACTTCGGTGAGCCTGTCGGTACAATTGTACCAGCTGCAGGCTTCGCGGCAGAAGAGAAGAACTCTTGCTCTGCAGGCAACTCCTTGCCACGGTGTCGCGATGTTGCCTGCGACGTTGCAGATGGCTAGCAAGGGACAATCAAGTCAAATATCCAGTGCAACCAGATGGCATGCGACTCACTTGCTTACTCTGTGCTCTTGACTGGGAAACTTCCGACTCTACATTAGTGAATGAGGTGTGTCCAAGACCCTGAAAAGTATACTGTCAGTACTGTGTAGTCCTTGAATTGCGTATTGTGTACCGCGAAGTCTGTCAGTTCGTCTGACCATTCATACATTCCACTGCACTGTGATGGACGGAAACCAGCCTGGTTGATCAAGGGGGTGACAACCACAACACGATGGTCTCGAAGCGTGAGTCTCGAGAGCAAACGCGAGTATCCACGATCTCCGGAGATCAGTACGAGGCTACTAGGTGCTGGGTTCATGTTCTCATACGCATATGCCATCATATCGACTATGAGGATTTATATCAACGAAATCATCCTAGGGCGAACTAGAGTCCGCACACACCTGTGATAGCCTTGTCGACCACCTCTTTCATCCCGTCGTGAGGACAGTCGACCAACTCAGCCCCAGATGAAAATAGCTGCGACCGAGCAGAGGCCCCTAGCTGCATACTGTCCATGTATACTTTGAATGTGATTTTACGACCTAGCGTTCGGGCCAGTTTGCGAATCATCGAGATCCGTGGCATAATGTTTTCAGCTGGTAGAGAGCAATTCTCTGTGATAATTTTGAGAACCGGGCATCTCATACAATGAGCCTACAGCGCACCATAATCCCAGAACACCCCAACATTTGACTCGGAATTGGGTACCTTCATTCTCGCGGTGTCCTTTGCAAGCTTGGGTCCGCACCCACTGCTGCTACCATTGGACGGCACAGCAGCGCAGATCCTTTTCAGGTAGCCTAGACGAACACCCTGTCACAGCCGCATTAGCAGCATCTCATGAACGCAGATCCGAAAGGCCCACGTACAAGTCTGCGGCTATGCACACATTGGGATGCTCTGAGTAGCTGGCGTCGGTCCACTATGACTCTAAGACTCGGCGACATCGCAAAGCAGAGTCGAAGTGCCAGAGGCAAGAGGCAAACGTTCTCCGGATGCCACCTCTTATATGAGAGAAATGAGGCTGTAGCCCGTGCCCAGGCATGAAGCGAGAAGTACCTCAGTGTTGTCCCATCGACCCTTGAGCTTAAGACACCGCAGTCTGTGGAGATCGGATGAGTGTTGAGTAATGCTCAGTCGTCCTAGAAGCAGAATTTGTCGATTTAGCTTATGACGTCTGCTGAACGTTATGGGTGACCCCCGAAGGCGAACTTGAACCTGTTCCCCGCTTGCATGGGTGTTCTTGTTTGCGCACCGGGCTATATCGCGAGACGATGTCATAGCCGAATGGACGTCGCGGAAGCGGCTAGCGGCTAAGCGTAGGCGGACACACTGCCAGACGGCGGAAGACGAGGTCGCAACTTGCGGCACACGCAACACTCAACACAAGTGGTGTTCCATCCTATTTCATCCTCGAGAGGGGGCATATTACCTCAAAGATTGGCTGGCCATGTCGATATAACACGCCCTCCTCCTCGTCGTCGTCGAATTTGATCTACAAAACGAAGTGTCGCGGGCGGCAGATTACCGGCGTGAGTGACCAGCTCCAGTCGTGCTGATTCGCCAGATTGTTTATGTGAAGTTGCAACAAGTCCTACTGGTCATTCGTGAACTCGTTGATCAGTGTATGCTCCTCCATGAGCCACATCCAGTCCTCGTTTTCGAAGCTGTCAATGGTGGGGAATTGCAACTTTGTGTCGGACCAATGTGGACCAAGCTCGACCTCATTTCCTACACGCGTGATTGCGCGATAGAGCGTGCGATGGCCCACGAGCTGTAGGTTTTTGGCTTCGACGACGAGAGCTCTCGTTTTGACAAGCGGGGCGCTCGCATTGTCGCTGATGTGAGCGAAAGCTAATTTCGGTAGACTTGTCCACTATACAGACTACGTCAGTCTCTGATATGAGAATATCCAGGGAAGGTACGTGCAAGTGAATAGTTGGCCGGTACGTCGTCCGTGTGGCTATCATAGTCGAAGTTGAGGCGCAGTGCTTTGAGACCGTCTGGCAACATACGCCGGAGATCCTCATAGTACTCCGTGTTTACCTCCATATAGGGCAGATTCAGTCCCAAGGTTTCAAGCCATGGCAACGATCGGAGTGTAGATAGAAAGGGCACCATCTCCTCGGTAGAGTGACACGGGGTCACGCAATCTAGACACCGCAGTTTCTTCTTCGCACCAACGAATCTTCCCAGGTGTCCGAACTGCTCGCGTGAGATCTCGGTCGTGTGCAGCTTGAAACGAGTAAGATTGGGCAGGGCCGACGGGTATGCCCCCAGTACGTCGATGATATCCGCAGCAGAGGTGTCGTGGTCACAAGGGATGATAGACAGGGACATGAGTCGTGCGCAATGATGGAATAGGAGGGTAGTGTTGCTCATGTCTCTTTCTGTGTAGATTGAGAGCTGTTCTAATCCCTGGAGGATATGTATCGGGCATTCCCACAGCGCCCTGCTGAAAACACGGAGCTGGGTGAGGGATCCTCGGTAGTCATGGAATAACGACAGCAAGGGTGTGCGGATATGTCTGTACTCGTCCTCCAACGGCTGCATGCCGTGCAGATATGTACAGTGTACTGAAAGCGAAGTAATGGGTAGCCGAATGAGCGGCTGGGGCGTAGTGAAAGAGGCGGTTCTATGGCACTGTGAATGAAATAACACAGGCGGAGGAACATGAGATCGTTACATACGGAAGATCGATCTTGTGAAGAAAGGTGCACGAAGAAGCTATGATTTCTAGCAGTGGACCACCAAGCATCATGTTCGGAGGGCTGGAATGCCACTCTAATGTTCGCAGGTTATGCAAGGAGCCAAATGCCTTCCCCATACAACCTGTTCGAAGTGCAGAATCAGAGGACATACATACATACAACGGGAAGTGAGAAACGGACACATCTCGAATGTAGCATCATGGCCGGGATATGCAATTACTTGCAGATGCTTGACGTAGGATGCAAACACAGGGTCGGAAATGATACGGAGGACTATGCAGCACGACCTGCACCCGCTATCCTCTTCAGGGGGAATTCCGTTAAAGCCGTACTCTACCTGCCAAGACCCAAAGCGAAGGCGGATAGTTGAAAAGAGGAGAGAAGCAGCGAAAGCATGAAACATCTTGGAGACAAAGAGGCATTGACGTGCTGTATCCCTCGGCAGGTGGCTGACAACCATTCGCCAGAGTTCTGGAGGTGTTTCGTCGCGTCCGGTCATAGTCATCTCTACAGTTGTCTCCCGTAGGCAGACACAAAATACGACCTTTGTATTGTGCTGTTGAGTCAGAAGTCCGACGAATTCGAGAGGGCCAGCGCGTACCGGGCAGGTGCAAGTGCTCTGCAACGATGTCCACGGGCGTCACCTAGGTGAATTCGGACTTAATTACGCGCAGTATGGGCCAGTCGCTAAGTAGGATCAGAGGCTATTGGCTTCCACCGTGCCTCACCTCCGAGTGTTAATTGCTCTCCACTGAGGATGCGGTGGTAGGGTGCGATCTCCTCCCGTCGGATGGGTATAGACCACGAGTAAAGCTGACGGCTTGTCTCATCCTCGCAGCTGCCGCATGTCGTTTGAATACAGCAGAGCTTATAAACACACTTAAATTCATGCAATACCACTTTTCCGTTGTCTTGACATTCCCACTGGCAGAGAGTGTTTATATGAAGCCACCTACGAACTGCAGTTCTGCACATAATACTCTCAGTGCGGAATCGCGCAAATGGGACGATGACGTCGCTCGTTGAGACCCGTCACGCATCCCGCGCCGATCGGGTGCATGACTGTGACAGTTGGGATGTGCGCTACGTTATGATACAAGCCAGACCATGGTGTACCGAGGCTATCTTTCTATTGTGCTTTTGTTCTAATGACTGCCGCATCATTCATGAACACGACACCGCCCAGTACGTCACTTGCAAACACGACCACCCCATTCTTGTGCGCAAGAGCGGCATACCTCTTCGCGGACTTGACCCCCGCTTTCTCGTAGATATCTTTGTCCTTTCGCAGCAGCGCCGCTCCCATATCCGACAAAGTCAAGTACACGACCCCTTCCCTCCGTTTTTCCTGCAAAATGTCCACTAAGATCTGGAACTCGGGCTCAATGGCAATTGCATCTGAGGACGACAATGCCCCTGTCCCCTTCGATTGGCTGGGCTTGATCTTCTGCGGTTTAGCCTCCGAGTCGCTTCCTCGGTGCCCCGTGAGGTCAATGACTAGAGGTTTTGATGCAGACGAGAAGAACCCTTCTTCAGCAATTAACTTCTCGCCCCTGTGTGACGGGGGCACCTCCTGCACGGTAAGGGTGGCTACAGGCTTGGGTGCAGACGAGAAGAACCCTTCTTCAGCCGGTATTTTCTTGCTCCTGTGAGACGTAGGCACCTTCAGCACCGCAGATGGCTGGTGAATTAGCAACATCAGGTTAACGAATGAAAGATACTGGGAAGGCGCGACCCACTTCTTCCTTCTGCACTGTTGATGAATCGGGCACTGTAGATGGATTGAGAGATCGTACGTGTCCAGGGACCTAAAGTGACGAGCGTTAGTGATGCTTTTGTTCACTTGTGTAGGGTTGCTTACGGCGGGGTCCAGAAGGGTTAGTTGGTCGGTCCATTCATACATCTCGTTGTAGTGGGCTAGACGCAAACCAGCCTGGGCGGCCGCGGAGGTGACGATAACAACATGGTAGCCTCGAAATGTAAGTCGCGAGAGCACCTGTGCGTAACCACGATCTCGGGAGATCAACACAATACTACTGGGTGCTGGGTTATCGAGCGCGTATAACAGCATATCGACTAGTAGTATCAATATCAATACCGTGTTTTCTTGGTGAGCTCAATCCCTTACATACCGGTGATAGCCTTATCTACTACTTCCTTCATCCCGTCGTGAGGACAGTCGACCAGCTCAATCCCAGCTGAGGATAGCCGGGATCGCACAGTGGTTCCTCCCAACGACGCTAGCACATGCGCGCTGTCCATGTATACTTTGAATATGACTCTATCGCCTAACGTCCGAGCCAGTTTGTGCATCATTGATAGCCTTGGTGCAATTGTATCAAACGGTACAGGACAATTCTCTGTGATGGTCACTGTATTGAGATTGAGACATACGAACCAATGGGCCTACAACATACCATAGTCCCAGAATATGGCAACACTCGAGTTGGGTACCTCCAAGCTCCCCGTCCCCTCGGATTCGCGCCGCGCACTACTACCATCGGTCAATGACGCAGCAGCGCTGAACCTTTTCAGACTGCCGCCTGAACGAATCAGAGCCTGTCACAGTGTCAGTGCACCTCGCGAGCCCGGGCTATTGGCAGTACACGTACGAGTCTGTGGCTATGCACACTGACACGTGGACTCGGAGATGATATGAGTAGATGTCGTTTTTTGCCCAATATGGATCTGAGAAGCGACATTGCAGAGTAATGCCAGAGGTCAGATCTCAGAGGCTCGGACGCTTATACAGTCATCACGCGAAATGAGTGTTCGTGCCACAACTGGGCATGCGGCACCGCTAGAAGTTGGTCAATTCAGCCCCCGGTCACCGCGTCTATGCCTTCATATAATTGCGCAAAGGTCGGAGGTACGTGTACTTACAGTATACACTACATGGTAAATATCAGAGTATGTAGACAGTCACGGTGACCACATCTAGACAGTCCAGGTGTAGCCAGTTCGCAATGGTGCAGTATATACATATACCACGATAGCAGGCCCTCGTGTATTTCTGCGTATGGCTACAAGATGGGAGGAATGTATACTAATACAGTGTTGCTTGCGTGTAGAGGAGCACAATGTAAGGGACCGCAGTTGCCTTGTAATAAGATAGAACCCCCGACGAAGGACCAGAGAAATAGAGGATGGGGTAAAATCACATATCGTCTTCGAGAACTCTTTCAAGCTTCCTCAGCCAGCCGCCGACTTCCCAGTTGTAATTTGGTTGGTAAACGTCCTTGGCTCGCTGCACCGTGTCAACGACACCGCGGAGGATGACCCTGAGCCGCTTGAAATCGATTGGCTTCAAAATCCATCCGTCAAAGCCGAGCTTGAAGAGTTCCTCCTGCTGGTCTTCAAACAATGATGCCGAGACCGCAAATATGGGTATTCGCCCGTTGATTTTGTGTGACGGCCGATTAGAGTTACACTGTCTTGTCTGTTCGAAACCGCGAATGCGTTCCGTGGCCTCGAACCCATTCAACAGTGGCATCCTGAAACGGAGTCAACACGTGACTGGGTGTAAAAAATGTTTTACTCACTGGATGTCCATGAGGACCGCATCGAACTCGAAGTCGGACTGCAGCATATCAATGCCTTCCTGCCCATTAGTGGTGTTGACTACATTATGGCCATCGAGCGACAGTCGCTTAGCAAGGATCATCCGGTTTATGTCATTGTCCTGCCCGAGTATTCAGCGAGCCTCATGTTAGGTACACGGCGACGTAGACCCACCTCGACTAGCAGTAAACGTAGCTTTGTGCTAACATCCGTGTCGGAACGATTGCTGCGGGATGTGGATGACCTCGGGCCTGAACGTGGCCGAGAGGTGGGATGCGCTCTACTTGACTTCCGGCGCACGACAGCAGTGGGCTCTCCCTCCGGGGTCAACAACTTCGATCCGAACTCCAGCTCAGTACTGGCAGTGCGGTTCCTTGCTTCGTGAGAGATATCGTGTTCAGCGGGCGAGCCACCGTCAGACGTCGGCATATACCTCCCGGCGAAGTGATGGTTCGAAAAGGCTTGGGCAAGGTTTTCGATCTCGAACCCCCGCACTCCCTCTCCCGGAGATTCGAGTGAGCGTCCAGAGGAAGATGTTGAGTCCTGTGATGTGATACTATATCCGGGGTCCATGGTAAATGGTATGAGGAAGGAGAATCGGCTGCCTTCGTCAGTCCGTGAGTCCACCCGCAGCTGACCGCCGAGCTGTTCCACTATTCGGGCAACGACAGCAAGTCCCAACCCTGTCCCCATAGTTAGGCACGTTCACCCACAGAAGTCAAGAAAGGACTGACCCAGACCCGGTGCGGGTGGTCGGGTGGGCGTGCTTTCAACCTGCTCGAACTCACGGAAGATGCATTCGAGTTTCTCTGCTGTGATCCCACAACCGGTGTCAGACACAATGATCTCCACAGCTATGTTGTGAGCCTCGCGGAGTCCTGCAGGCTCCTCGAAGGCATGACACTCTACAGATATACCTCCGCGTTCCGTGTATTTCACTGAACTTGGATCAGTGCTCTGTCAGAGACCCTCATAGCACAAGACTTACGGGCGTTTGCAGTGAGATTCGCCACCACCGTCCGGATCTTGCGGGAGTCACCCACAACTAATCTCGGAGAGTTGGTCAAATCAACGCTGAACGTCAACCCCCTGCGGCTCGCTTCGTTTCTGTAGAGGACAACTGCGTCCTCGACGGCGCGGTGGAGGTCAAACACTTCGTTGAAGGACGTTTCGTGGCCGCTCTCCAGGCGGGTAAGATCCTGTGATTTGATATACGTTTGATCCATCGTCCCTCGGTTATTGAAATTGGCGAGGCGTACCAGCAGATCATTGATAGTGAACAACAAGCTCTGCGACAGTGATTAGGTTCGGTGGGGTTATACGGCCGCTGAGTGACTTACTTTTGACGCAGCATGCGACTGGCTGAGATTCTCGCGAGTTTCAGTGTCCAGTGAACCATTAAGAGCCAACTCCAAATAACTATATATGATGCGCATGAGCAGACGGATACTGCAAACTGAGGATCACGTACTTTATGATATGATTGAGCGGCGTCCGTACTGAGCCTGCTGTCAACATGACGACCCGAACAATATAGGCAAAGACGTACCTTCATGACTAGCATTCGACAATAATATGTTAGTGAGTTTTGTCGTCTGCAGGGCGGTCTCCTTCTGTCGCCAGACCTCGATGAACTGGAAACACAAAGATCAGCACATAGCCTGACCAAACAAGACACCAAATAACTTACCTTGCCGTACACAAGCGCAAGCACGCCTGCTGTCTCCAAATGCTCGTCCGACCACAAACGACACCTCCCGGCGACGGTCTCCGACCACAAGCGGAATGACGCACGGGGCTCGAGCACATTGCGCGCCTCGCCGTCCTTGTACGGCCGGCCGGCCCAGCGCACCTCGCGTGGCTGGCCCTTCCGAAGGAAAGCGATGAAGTCGCGTCCACCCGCGGACAGTGGCACGTAAAGAAGTCCGGCAATGACTTCAAGACCGGTGGTGAGTTGTAGATCTGGGTAGTCCTGTGTCATGGCTTGCGACACCTGGATGGTGCTACACAACACTCTGATCAGCTACCGATGGCACTCATACGGTTCGCGGACTCACTCAAACTGCTTGAGACGCAGATACTCTGCCACAATTAGGATCTCTTGACCATGCTGGTTCGGCCCTAGGATCTTTGCTCCCTCACCAATGACGAGAACGCCATAGTCGGCATCGAAGAGCCCCAGGAGATCGTCTGCATTTGACACAATGTAGCCGGACGGATGTTGCTCCGTGGGCATGGTGTTGATCTACGAGAACACGCGTCAGTTGTCGAGTGCGAGGTTCCAATAGAAGACAATGACACATGCTAGTTTCCGAGTAGTCAAACGCTGAGCATAGCTGAGCCGCTCCACATTGCGCGAGATCGACTGACTGAGTAGGCGGAGCATCTGCCTGACAGGGAACGACACGCGCATCCCATGGGTCCCGTACGAGTGACAAGCGACTAGACCCCAGAGTTGTCCAAACGCGACGATCGACTGCCGCCCGTGATCAGTGATCTACTCCTATGACCTAAAGCTAACGGCACCTACGACGGACATCGATGCGCGCACTTGCATGTTCGCGAGGTCTGTGTGCACAACATGAACCCCCTGATGCAGATACCAGAAGAGAGCACGAACATTTCAGGTGGATCGGGCTCATGGCTCGGAGGTAGCAGTGCGTCATGTCCTGCAGGAACTGAGAATGAGACAGCTGACGCGCGTGGAGAGGGTCGTACCAGGGGCGTCTCGAGGTCCAGCTTGCTCCGAACGACCAGTCGCGCTGTTGGTGCTGCGCGGTCGTACAACAGTCGGACCTTATCTAGGGCGGGCTCAGACCCGAAGCCGATTCCCAATAGTTCCTACTTACTGAGCGCGTACAGATGCCTCGCCTATCCATACCTCAGCACAATCATTCCGCACACACATATGCATGCATAAAATGACTCACCTGAGCAGGAATATCCGAGGCCGGGAAGTGCAGCCCCCTGTAGAGCTCATGGGTCTGCTTCCAGTCCACGAGTTCCGCAACGACCTTCCCGTTCCACAGCTCGTCGAATTGGTACACCAGCACGCGGTGGAACTGCGTCAGGTCCTTGATGACGCCCACGACGACCTTCAAGAAAGCGTCTAGATCGGGCGCAGCCCCGAGTTGCTCGTTGATCTGCGCCATTACCGCGAACACGTCCATCATGCCCACCGCCCCCGTACCCCGGCGCCGCCGCGACGCACCCCGCCGCAGCTGCTCGCGCGGCTGGCCCGAGCCCACGGACGACACCGACGTCGTGTCGCCAATGATCCGTCGCGTCCGCCGGAGGCGCTCGAGCGCGAGCAGGGGCTTCGACCGGCTCGTTGTGCTCTCCAGAATGTCTTCGGGGCTCGGCATCCAGTCCTCTCCCGCGTTTGAGTCGAATGCAGACGATCCTCCGCCGCCCGAACGTGCGGGGGAGCTGTCGTGTTGGCGGGGAAGGGGGTTGCTCCCCCCACTACTTACCAGACTTGTTGTGGACGTCAGGCCCGACGAGGTCTCTGGAGTGATAGCTAGCTGATCTTGCGAACTGGTTGACGATACTAGGGTCCGACCGGAACTGTCTGTCGTCGAACGGTCCGCCGAACCTTCCGAAGGCGACGATACACCGGAACACACGGAGGACGAGTCGTCCGCCGCGGCGGGAGGATACAGGGGGTTGTAGGTGTCGCGTTCCAGTTCAAACTCCAGTATGATGAGATTCCTATCCGCCAGTGGAGGCGTACCATCTACGTTTGACTCCATGTTTGCTGGCGCTGTCATTTGTGGTCTGTGTGCCGCACACCAGCATGTCCAGCTCCGTCGTCGCTGCGGATCACTCGACTCTGCAGGGGCGCTGCCCGGCTCACCCCATCCATTGACCATGAAAACATGTAGGTTCTCAGCTTGTTCCTCAGGCGATAGTGACGTATCATTGAGGTACTGGATGTTGTCAAGGAGAACGTCCGCTTGTTGGTCAGGAAGGGTCTGTGTGAAGCACTCGAGCGAGAAGAGGTATTGCGGTGACAGTCCGAGGAGGTCGGTCGAGTTCTAGTGCACATTGAGTAGACGGCAGCGACGAGCTAACGAAATACGCACCTCCGAGACTTGCCTCACGACCAAATCGCCCGTCTGTTCATCCTCTTCGACCGCAACAAGAATACCGTAGCCTTGCACGGCGCCAGGGGTGCGAATGGGCTGATAGGCTTCAGTGTGGGATCCCGTGTCACGACGCTTCGCACACGCACCTCGTCTTCGCACTTTGTCAATTTCCCCTCCCTTCCGACGATCAGATGGTGCCCATTCTCGTCCTCTACATGCGCGTATCGAACCGCGATATGCGGGCCCTCCCCACTGCCCGTCGACATGCTCATGTCCGACGCCCTGATCTCCGCAAGCGTCATACCGGGCTCCTGCGCTGAGGGCCTCTTCACAACTTCCGCGTCGCCCACGGATGTGCGTACCGCCGAGCGGTCTGACCCCGCAACCGAGTTGATGCTCGTCTGTCCCCGTGACGACGGTGCCGAGATGGTCGAAGGCGCCGACGGATTCGACGCGGTGGTGACGGGCGAGTCCATAGGAGGCAAGTGAACGATGCCCGTCTGCGAGAAGCGACCGTGTATAATCGCGTCGTATCGTGTAAGGCTGTCGTCGGGTAGGGGCAGAAGATTGTCTGACGCCGCCTCCAAGAACGCGTCGGAGGCAAAGTCAGATGGTGAGGGGTCGTTCGCCATGCAGGGCGCGAAGCTAGTCGAGAACGAACGGCGGGAAAACGGGTGCTCGTCGGGGGAAAAGTGGCGAAAGTTGGGCGTGCTGGGTTGACGACGTATATGGTGGGACTCACGCGCGCAGGCGACTTGGCCTGAGGAGGAGGGGATGACGCTGCCTCTAAGAGAGAAAGGGGGCGTCTCTCCGGATGAGGATCCGATGAGGACGTTGCCGGGCTCTCCTAAAGGTGCCGCGGGCGTGGATCGTCGAAGATAGATAGGTGTGCACGCACCTGTATGCTCTCGCGCTGGGCGGACCCCGCTGAGGAGGGAGCGGATGGGGTAGACGTACGACGACGGCGGCGCGGGGTGCGGGGGAGCTTTGTGCTAGTTCACGCGCGAGGCATTCTTTGTCTGCGGCATCCGAGGTGATGGGGAGGAGGACGAGCAGAGTCGAAGATTCTAGCTGCCATCGCCGCCGTTGGCACGTGATTCCAACTGAGAATCGGCGCTTGCTGGGCGGAGCATGTCTACTCGCGGCGGTCGCTGATTGGGCAGAATATGCGGACGAGAGGTGCGGGAGTGAGGAAGCGAGACTCTAGTATATATAGTGCTCACTGCGGGTTATGCGTCGTAGGCGTTCAGTACAGCGAAAGGCTTGGACTCGCACCCGATCGACGCGGAGGCACATGGGCGCGTTTCGCAAAGTCACGCTCGTTCGCCCAGCTTCGACCAAAAGAATCCCTGGTGGGACCCGATGCTCCGAGTGACTGGTTCTACTACCCCTCGGTTTACTGCAACCGATGGGTTCAGAACCACTGAGCCTTTCAGGGCATGTCAACTGTACATGTAGCGCATGCACCGCCCAGACTCGGTCACATGACTAGAATGCGACGACGCACTACCAATCCTCCAAGTCCTTCACAACGAAACATCATGTCAGAGCCCGAAACAACACAAGCGCCACAGCCAACAACGTTAGAGACGGCTGCCGCTGGACATGAGCGACCCTACGCCATTTTGCGCATAAAGCGCAAGCGACACGAGGAACCGCTCGATGGACTAGGTACACCGCATGAACCCTTTGGAGCATCCTCTCACTAGTCTGTGCGGCTGTGCAGTGGTCAATCAAGACGTCGCTCGCCCGAAAGGCAAGCGATCTCGCAGTGGCCTCAACTTCTTCAAGTTCGCAGAGACTGTCGAGCAGGGTGCATGGGACGATGAGCAGGCAAAATGGGACTTGGAGGTGCGTCTGGCTGACAGCCTGAGGCATCCTCCCAACTGTGACTCAACGACTACAGAATCGTCTAGCCGCCCTCGCGCGCGAGTCGCGAGAAGACGGTGACCGGAACTCTGCCCAGCAGGAAGGGCTGCCCACCTCCAAGTCGGCCCCCGCCGAGATGGGACAGGCCACTCCCCCGACTCCTTCCACAGACCCGCCCCCCGCGAAACGCGCACGCCCCGACGAGACGCCGCGCAAGTACACCATCCTCCGGCGCGATGGGCCGTCGACGGATCCGAACATCCGTAGACGCATGCCTGTGGCCCCGTACGTCTCCCTTTCAATGTGCGTCTACGTATGGTGCTCATTGACGAGCTCCCTGATGTGCAAAGGCCGAAAGTATGGTCGTTGAAGGAGCTCGAGGCCGCTCGTGCGGCCAAGGCCCGGCTAGCGCTGTACGACGCGGTCCCTTCCGCCGGGGCAACGGAGTCGAGCTCGATGGATTCCGAGATAGCAAAGTTCCTGCCACTCCTGCAGGACTATCTGAAACGTATGCTACGCCGTACCTCTGCCCTTTGCGAGACGTGCTAATACCGGTGCAGTGCAAGACCCAGAAGCCCTGCCGACCGAGGCGCGTCCCGCCCCAACCGAGAAGGAGGACGAAGGTGACTACGTATACGACATCTTCTACCAACGCCTCACGCGCGACCCGAGCGCGACCCTCGGCAACGTTGCCACACTGTAAGCATCTCTTTTTGTTATGTCGCTGTCCGCGCCGGCTGACTGCGCTCACCTGGCGTAGTACGGATGTTCCCGATGAGCTGATTCTCGGGGAATCAGACAACGACAGTGACTCAGAGGTATACGACACCGCGGACGAGGACTCGAATGGTGCGTCGTCCCCCTTCAACTCGCGGAGAGAATGCCTGACTCAGTGCACGTGCAGCGGAAGACTGGTACCAGAACGACTACCCGGACGAGGAATCGGGCAGCGAGGGTAGCGGTAAGCACTTCCCCGCCCACTGGCCCCCATTCCTCTATGTGTGCGGCACTCACTCCACTCGAACGCGCAGATATGTTTCACGAGAACTCGGACCACGAAGATATGATGTACGATGACGACGAAGACCATGAATGGCGTTGATATTCGCGCTGCGGACGATTTGTGTTTAGGAAAAGTCCTTTAGGAAGCGCAACCCAACCTTGTATCATCAACCAGTGTATAATTTGTCGGTGCAGTACATCAGCTACGAGGAGTGTATGAAAGCCATCTGATGCTCTGTATTGTCCTTGCGAATGGCCTGCTCACAGATAGCTGCTTAGGATCTTTTCGACGCGCTTCGCTGGAGCGGTGGCGCTCGAAGAGGCAAGTTTGGGTCTTCAAGCAACGCCAGACTGTGTTTGATTGAACCTCGAGGGAAGGGCGGTGCAATGCTCCCTGAGCCTTGGGGCTACTAGTTGGCGGTGATCCGAGTGGAGAGTGGAGAGTGGAGAGTGGAGAGTGGAGAGTATAGGTCATCGAAGAGGTTTTGGATCAGAACCGTCGCTGCCACTGGCAGTAAGTAGCGCGTTGGGATTCACGTTCACGCGCGGGGTCTATGTCGAACCAGTAATAGAGTCTCCTCATCCCACCTGGAGTCAATAGCGCAACTTATGAAGCCGCTTCGAAGTTTGGTAGGGCCTCTGCTCGCTTCGGTACTGTGTCACTCTTACTCTCTCTTGACATGTCGACGTCTGAAACCGTTGAGCTTATCCAGCACCGAGAGGTACATACTACCACCATATCCTCGTTGTCCGACCCTGCACCATGCGCGGACACTGATGCCGCGTCGTGAACAGGCCAAGGGCCCACGCGTGCGACTCGTTACCCGGCTACCAAATTCAAGCGAAAGCGGGCGATCTTCGATGGGTCAAAAGCAGACGGTATCGCATAAACGAGGCCGCATCCACGCTTAACTGCTGCCAGGTGACGTACGGGGGACTCGGGTATGCGCGCTCTTCTCAAGTTCCTACTATCCCCGTTCATGAGGAACGTGGCCGGTTCCCAATACCTCAGGTAAGGCCACAAGTACACCCGCACGCCAATCGCACAGATCCGGGCCGAAGAGCGAGCCTCGAGCGCACACGACCTAGTACTATGTAACGGCTCATGATTCCCATTTTAATAGTGCAGTATGGACATACGCGGGGCGCCTCGAGCAGAAACGCATGTCGGAATGCCATACCGTGCTCTCGCAAATTAAGCATGTTCGCCTTGCCCGGTCTTGCGGGTCGAGCTTTCCATTGCCTTCTCCCGCCACTCCCATCCGCATTTTCACCATACGAGGAGGATCAGCAATTCGCGCATGAAGACGAGGCTGCCCCATTGGGAGCACTGGCAGAGGGCGCCGTCACCTACGAAGTGAAGTCGGGTAGTGGGCTTGTGCAAGCGATATGACCCGTTCCGCTGCACGAGCAGCGCGTCCCACGTACACACCCAGTGCAGAGGTGACGATTTCGGTAGCGATGAAGGCACAGCTCATAGGCGGGACTTTTGCTAGTGACAGTGACTGCCGACGCAGAGCGACCGGCGTATGCAATAACACTCCAAAAAGCCACTAGTCTTATCAGCATGGAGCAAAAACCGAGCTACGGTGCGTATAATAGATGTGAAGAAGGGACATGCATTTCAAGAATTCGTAGTGAGTTGCAGATCCACCGGTACCTACTCTTCACACACCCGGTCATACGCCGCCTGGCACGACGGAAGGCGGGAACGGTAATATGAAGAAGACCGCACTTTGTCGGCGCATCTGAAGGGGGAGCCATGGTATTTGAGGTACTGACTATCTACTGGACGAGCATCGCACAAGATGCACTTCCCTGTGTGTTTCTCCATTAGCATAGTGAGTCCACAGAGTATGTTCCCCAACAGATCACCAGCAGCGAGTTCAGCTATTCCCCCGAGGACGTATTGAAGAGAGTCGGTGCGAATAGCATAGGCCAAGGCGAAACCCAAATCCTTCAAGGTGTCATAGTGGAACTTACTATACAACGTCCGCGACCACTCGGCACCATGCTGGAAAATCTTCAGATGAGGCAAAAGGCTTTGTATAACGCGACGCAGTGCTCACCTCGGGCTGGCCCACTGGATCTTTTAGGTAGAGCCATGACACGCTGGGAATTGCCACAGAAAACTCAGACTCAGAGGCGTTGCCCGGGCCTGCCGC
This sequence comes from Fomitopsis betulina, assembly GCA_022606075.1. Classification (NCBI taxonomy): domain Eukaryota; kingdom Fungi; phylum Basidiomycota; class Agaricomycetes; order Polyporales; family Fomitopsidaceae; genus Fomitopsis; species Fomitopsis betulina. Next base: position 24,367 of record JABYQK010000083.1, read on the forward strand.
CTGCCGCAGTGCCTCCGCGGCTTCGGAACCCTTGCCGCGCGCCGGAACAATCCTGGTATGAGCCATCATGCACAACTCCCTGGAACCGGGGTCGATGGCAGCCTGTACTGAACACATCTAATCCAACGCCGTTGAATTTATAATATATAGGCAACTCACATCTGGATATGATTCCACTCAGCGCACTGATTAGGATGATGACCACAAGTGACCGGACGTCCCTTTTAGATCTGAATACTCAACCCTATGGTGAAGTGCACAGCGCAGTACTCGAGTCAATTCCACACGACCGTCTGCAGTTTACTGGGACTGACCTCGCGACGACGATCGCGTGTTCGACAAATAGCAGCCTAGTTCATTCAGGTTACAACACTGCCATAGATCCGCTGCAGCTTACTGGTGCTCCCGCCTCGATCTTTTGTCGTTCAGGCACCCGTCCCGGCATGATGTATATGAGGACATCATGGACGACCGGCCGAGGCTGTGGAGTACTGCAGTACCACGAGAACAACCTCGTGCAACCTCGTGATGACACTGCGACCCCCCCTTATGCCGAGCTCTGCAGACCAGCCTCTGGGGAAGTGATACTTGAGAATGGTAAAATGCTAGTCTCGGAAGGCCGCTTCAAGGAGTTTACGGAACGCACCACCGTCGTGACCCGTGTGTGATTCCCATGGCAAGGAAGCTTGCGATCATGCGAAACACAATGATGGGATTCAAAGTCGAGGCAACATTCTACTACACTATTGACGAGTTTCGATGTGTTGTGAGCCCTTGCAATGGTCTCCGGGCGACTTATGGAAGTATCGTGTGTGGCAGAGCCTGAACGCGTCGACATTTGACGCCGAATTTGATGTACGAGTATTGATTTTGAAAAGTTATTGCCGCACTCACGTTTCATTGCCGCAATAACGGGAACGCGCTTCTTCAAGGAGCGTATCGTAGGATCACGTTGTTATTCTATTGGTATATATAGTAAGTTATATCGAGATCATAACCACACTATCTGCTGCTACACATAGTATCCGAGTCCACCAGAGTTGAGACAGAAATCTACCATACTACTACTATCTATTTTGTCATCATAAACGACAGAATTTTGAGCAGGAGAGAGTGGCAGCCAAAGCGTTATGCATTGGCCCGTTCGCGCCACGCCTTTCCTTTCCACCACACCAAGACAATCAGCAACTCGGCTATGAGTACCAGGCCGCCCCAAAGGGTGTATGTGCCTCCGTCCCCAATAGTGGTCTGCATTCGTAGCAGCGGGTCGTCAGTATGTTTACACTGTGCATAGACGGTCTCGAACTAACCTCCAAGGGTACGGCGATCTCAGCCGCGACGAAGCCTGAGAGACCTCGAACACAACTATTTGTAGATACTGCAGATGATGAACGGCCAGTATTCGCATCGACTATGTACGCCAGGGTGCTCGAATAGATGGTGCTAAGAATAGATATGTCAGTGCTGCGCAGCGCAATTGACCGAAAGGGCACTTACATCATGAGGAAACCCGATAGGAATAGCATGATACACACAGCAGATATGTGCACATGTTCTTCACAGACCCAGCCGTAGGCAATGATGGTAGCGGGAAGAAAGAGCATGGGGTACATAGTACTTTGCAGGCGCATCTACCGAGGGAGTACCGTTATTCGAATTGGAATGGTTGATTGTTTATTGAGACATACCTCAGGCGAGCTTTTGCCACCATGTCGTGCCCTCATTTTGACGAGGACATAGTCGGAGTATCGGCCTCCTATCACACTTCCAAGGAGTGCCCCTATGATGCAAGCGCGGTGAGAATGTGTCGACAGCACCCGGTGTAAGCCATAATCACGCACCGAACCCGAAAGAGAGCAGCGCCAGACCGATCTTCAGCGCGTCGTATCCGTACACATTAGCCAGGGTCAACGAGGCGGTATACAGTATGCTATATTCAAACGCAAACAATAATGCTGAAACGCGTGTAAACACCCGCGCCACGCACACAGAGGATGAGCAACGCACCTGAAGCGATAATGATAACAACGTTGTTCGGGCAACGCAGGACATCGATCATGGGCCGGATCGGGTTGACGTCTTTGAGAGATAGCTTGATCTCCTTCGGCGTCGCGGAACTGTGGATCTTCGGAACATGCGCTTCCAGATCGACATCTACCTTCGTTTCGACGGAGCTGCACTCGCTCTTCACTTCTGCGCGTCCGTCATCCGGGGACTCAGGGCGAGAAGGGGCGTGTTGCGTGTCTTTTGCAGCCTCAGCCTTCTTGGCCTCCCGCTCCCGATGCTTCTTCAGCACTGCCTGGTACGAAAGGCTGCGCTCGCGTCGGAAGGTGTCCCGGAAGAACACGAAGGGGATGATGCAAAGCCCGGTGAAGATTACCAGAAACCAGAAAGTCGCGCGCCAGCCGAACGCCTGGGTGAGAATACCCCCAATGATGGGTCCCAGCGAAGGACCGAGAAGCGGAGCACTACAAGAGCGAAGGCCATGATGAGCATGCGAATGACCGATACTGCACGGAGTAATTACCATAGGTAGAGACCCATCATTGTTCCCCGCTGTGCCGGCTCGTACAGATCCGCCAAGGTCGCGGCGCCAATGCTTACAACTGCGCTGGATCTTGAAAGATGAACCAGTCAGTATGGCACATTGAGTCTGACGTGTTAATAGCAACGTACCCTGCTGCCTGGAGGCATCGCATGCCGATGAGCACATTGATAGTCTTGGAGAGGGCGGCGACGATGCATCCTAATGTGCATACTGAGATAGAAACAAGGTATACCACCTATACATGCGTTGAGATCGGCGGACTAAGAACGTTGCTTCGAGTGCCTACCTTCCGTCCTTGAATCTCGCTGATAGCACTCCAAAATACAGGGAAGCCTCCTTGAATAAGAATAAACAGCGCGACCGTAAGGCTCATTTGTTCAGCCGAAGCGTGTAGATCGGCTTCGACCTCGGAAATGGCAGCTAGAGAGTAATCAGCAAGAAGCTTTGCTCCTCGATCGGCACACCCACGATTATATAGGTTGCCGCCCAGCCCAGCGATCATGGCAGCGGCACAAATAATGGTGACAACGGCAAGCTACGAGTTTATCAGTACTGAACATGTAGACAATACGCAAGATAGTACCTTCCTGGCCTTCGGCCATTCTCGAGGGTCGTCCTGAACAATCGCGTGTTCAATATCAAGCTTTAGTGGGGGTTCAGCTGGCAGGACTGCTTTCAAATCCGCGCTGTCAACAGGTATGGCGCGAAGCTGAACAGTCTGTATGACCGATTCCTGCCTTTCTAGAGTTGCCATACAGGTAGACGAAGAGGTCCTCGGAATGGGGTGTCGAGTGTCGATTGGTGAGGAGGACGAGTGGGCCCCTCTGGTTATTATACGCGCACAATACTTGACTGACCTTTCAGCTCGCGCGTTGACCCGTACCTCGCACCAGCAGGAGGCCCAGACAAGCTGAAACGTCAGAGGGGAGCACCTCAGTGATTCCGGCCGACCAACAGGCGATCTTCATCTTCTGGAACTCCGGGCGCTCTGTAGCCGCAAAGGCATGGGGGCCACCACGAGCACCCATCGGAGCGACTTGCTGTGCGGTTAGAATTGCGACAGGTTCGTTGCATGGGCGTTGAATAACGTTACGTGAGGCACTACCGTGAGCGTTACGTGAAACTCGACCCATGCATCGTAGGCAGCACGGGATTGCCGCAACGAGTGCATTATGCGAGTCACAGGCGGAAGAAGTAGTACGCCAAGTCTGGATGGTCGTCGTGATTGAGTTCAACTCCGAGTAGCTCCCGCGATGTTCTCCAGGCAAACGAATTGCCAGGATGTCTGCCAACTTGCCAGTTACATCGGCACTTCCGCGCACGTTACACGCATAGGAGGTATGCCCTGTATTTCCGGGTTAATGATACCCATAGATTTGTCTCGATAGCTCACCCGCGCTGATGAAACAGACGACTCCTTGGCTCGACGTCGACGGCTGTACCTAGAGGAAGCGCCCGGCGTAGTGTCGTTGGTACACGTGGAAAGCGGATGTACCACGAAGCGCAGCCGGCAAGCCTGCGCTTCCTTGCCTCCGTCTCACGACTTCGCGACAATTGAGACTCCCTCATTGCTCAAGTCCTCGCGCCCAATAGACGGCCTCTCGAACTCTTGTCGACATACCGAAGGCCCAGAAGCAAATTTTCTTCCGTTATGTAAAGATATGCGAAACAATTACGAGCCCAACCGCGCCGGCGGTGGCTTGGAGGCTCGTTCCATCCCAGGGGTCACCGGTACCTTCAGAGCATGTAGAAGCATGCCCTGATTCTGAATCCGACTCGCCCCAACCCTCCCGCTGGTCCACTTCAGCGAGGTTACTTGCGGCAGTTGGGATTGGCTCCCAGTGAGCTACTAGTATACCTATACACGGTAAGCAATACGTGACGCTGCTACACTACTACATTGACGTAGCCCCATACCAATGACTGGCAGCTATTGCTATGCGTCACTGCCCCGAATAGGTTACTCTTGGATTAGAACACATCGCTAATCGTGACATGGCACTCAACCTCTTCTCCGTGACGTCCGTGACGAATGGCTCCGTCTAACCCTCTCGGGGCGCGATTCTGCGCTGACTGCCTAGGGCCTCTGCATTACATCAATTCACCGACCGCATATACAGACACAGCCTTCTACCCGTCTATACCACAAGCAGGCAACGCTTCGGGCGGGTATCCCCAACAAATTGATTATCGGGTGAATACCATTACCGCTGTATCACCCATGCATCAGTCGCCCACCTTTGCATCGTGTGCCCTATTCTGCCGTCTTATGCAATTTCAACACACATGCCTGCGCTGACGCTCTATACAGACACAGACCGCGTGCGGTTTCACGGCTTGAAGATTCCGATTGAAGACGTCGCCGCAACTGCGCATCGCTGTTATTACTTGAGTAGACACATCAATAACCATTCCAATGTGCGGTCGCTATTCACAATCTAGGTCTGTGGATCGGCCGCCATTAGATCTCAATACTGCATCTCAGGCGTTGCCGGCACGAGTAGAATTGTGAAACAGCGTGCTTGCAGGGAAGACGAAGACCTCTTGCCGCGGCCTCGACCTCGAGATTGTACATGTCAACAGTGAGGCGTCAGAACAAGGTACTACTTCGTTGACTGGTCGGCTCTGTAAACGCGGGTTTTTGATCCGCGATAATTGTACCTACAGAACACTTCAACCATTGAATCGGGTATGAAGTTGCGGTACACCGGGTGCGGAAGTTCGTGCTTTACAGATCGGGGCCCGACTCGGAGTGCCCACAACACTGGCAACACGTTCAACAGCGTTAGAGACCGCGGCCATCCTATTCTTCGACCAATCGTCGGCCTTCGCTACTTGTGCCTGACCCACATAAAGATAGGCGTCGAGAGCAAGGTCCTCGCTTTCGGGTCGCAGTAGCTCAACATAGCTAGACACCAATTCAAAAACATTCTTCCCAGTGGAACCAACAGCGCTTGACCACTACTGCAGGACACTGGCAATCGTGTCAACGACTGAGCTAGGTGACAAGGCAGATTACGATATAAGCCGGTCTTCAAGCTTCAAGTTGGGGCGATGGTCTAGCTGGAGTCGATGGCCTTAGCCGTTGAAAAAGAAATTTCTGTGTTTTTCGAGGTTGCGAGAAGCTCACTAGACCGCACAAGTCTGACGCTTATACTCATCCGGCGTTGCGCTCACAATTGAGCCCACGTCCAAGACATCTATCGTTGATACTGTAAACAACGTTCAAACCACAGTGACTCCTGGAACGCGCGCATGCACATTTGTTGGTGTCCATGTACTAGAAGATGGGAACGGAGACCGTTTCACTAGCAGATTCTTCCTCAGGGTATCCTAAACGACGCCTACGCACAGCAACGTCCACGCCAGGTCTCAAGCGTGACCTACGTGTCCCCGGACAACGCTACTCTCCTACAGAAGATGTGGCTAAAGTGGACATTGACCTGCACCGTGATTTGATGCAATGTTGTATGACGTCCATGATGAACTGAGGTCTGCATACTGTCGCCTGTTTTGGAATAGTAGTAGGCTGCTAAGACCTAAAATCTCTTGATCAGGAATCCCTCAGAAACGCAACATAACTACTTACTCTAAGTACTTCGGTGCACCCCCTTGTTCTCAACGCTACGATAGACACAAGCGAGAACTCGTAAAGCAACTTCATGTATCATTGTTATCTCTACGCGTGGACCTTGGACAGTGAGTTTGCCTAGGACTACCATAAGCTGAATCCAATGCATCAAGACACAAACTCACCTCCGAGTGGAGCTCAATATCACCACCCTGTCCTCGAATGTTCTCCTTCGATTGCGAGACATACCTCTTCCGGTACCTCCCCCCTCCCACCGTCAAAACACCAAGGAACGCCAGCACCCCCAGCGCCATCAAAAACACTGCTGCGGTCAAACCCGCCCCCAGGAAGCCCGCGCCAACCTTACTTATCCTTGAATGTCCCTCCGTGCCCGCCGTCTCCTGCGCCGCAGCGAGCGCAGTTGCGCACCCACGCTCGTCCGTCGTCCCGCAGAGCTTGCACCACTCGAGCGTGTTGTTCACCGCGGCGGGCGCGAACGCACGCACGAACATCGAGAGCGGGACGTCCGGCCCGTTCTGCGCGCCGTCCCAGTCCGTGAAGGTCATATTCACCGGGCTGTAGTCCGTAGCGGCGGTTCCATTCTTGAATATCAGCCGGACGACGGGCTCGGAGCTACCGGAGGGCTGGCGCAGCTCAAGGACGGTCGAGCCGGCGTAGTCAACTGCGTCACAAACGTGAGTATCAGGGGCGAGGACGGGTTAGGGGCGAACCAATTGCTTCGGAGACTTGACCGCTGTTTACAATACCGGTCATATTGAACAGGCCAAGGAAGGGCTTGTACGAGATCGCGTAGTAGCTCAGCTTGAGTCCTGTGGACGCATTCTGGAACTGTTCGAACGAGTTCAGGATACCCGGGATCATCGTCCGGAAGCCCACTGCAGTCATATGCAGATCAGCTTAATAGGCACGAAAGGGTGGGTGACGACGTACCGTTGCCGATGCCATCGAAGGACGGGTCCGTGAATACCTGATACTGCTGCCAGTCCATCAGGTAACGTGCTTGTTCTAGATATCCTTGCGGGAGCACCGATGCGAAGGTGGCATTATGAATGGACTGCACGTTCATGTAGTCGAAGACCTGTAAGGGTTATGGTTCAAGACATTTACATGCTTCCAACAATGAGTTCGACACACGTTCCACTACAAGGCTCAATTAGTACGTCTGCATATGCCGTTGAAGCAGAAGCCTCACCATGTTTGACAACTGAAGGGCTCTACCACCGACATACGGAGAAAGCTCAGAGAAGAAAGAGGAAGCTTCTTTGGCCTTCTCTTGGAAGATTGACGAGTTGTAAACACTCGTAGTATGTGAGTTGAAAGCCTGTCTGGTGTCAAGACCAGAGAAGAGTGTAGGCGAATGAGCACTGACCGTACACTCTGTCGTGCCGTCTAGGGTGATGTCTTCATCAGGGTTCACCGAGTTGACTGGGCGGCGAGGAATTAGCGCGCATCCGCACAACCTCACAATCGAATGCCCTCACTTGGTACGTATTGGTAGCCTCCGAGCGGACTTACAATCGTTGATCCATTTGCAAGGGTCGTATTCTGCAGGTCTGTGGATTGCCAGAGTCCCTGGACGAGAGCGGCCGCGCTGTCCATGATAACCGACCCCTCTCCGCTGTTGTCCGCATAGACCCGCACCTGGCTCAGGTTGAACGCGGATGAGGATGGAGCGATGCCCTGAATGTAGGACTCGGAGGACTCGTTGAGGTATATCGACCGGAGCAGAGCACCGAGCTGCCATTCTTCTTGCTAACAGGCAGAGGTTAGAAAGGACAACAAAATGTAGCGGGGGGCACACCTCTCCAAGTGGCGTGATGGTTGTGTCTGACGCAGTGTAGGTGTCGGGAGACTGGTAGTAGCCTCGCCGATCGCCATGCCTAGCAATGATAACCGCCCCGATAACATCGCTCGAGCTGCCGCTGGCCATCGTCGTGAATGTCAATGTACCTGTGTTCGGGAGCAGGTATGAAGGACCAGTCGATAAATGTCCTAGGACTGATATAGACGTAGAGAGTAGCCGATCAGTGGTTCGTCATTTTTTTTTACTTCTCGTGAGTACTCGTCGGTGTAGAACGGATAGCGTGAGCCGTGCCCTCCCGGGAATACTCTTAACCTGGATGCAGGCCCCGGGATACAGCAAGCATTAAGTGAACCTTGCTATTCTTGCTCCGGCACGTTATCGAGGCTGAATAGATATGGTCGAGCTGTAATCTGGACAGCTTCAATGTCAACCTCTGAAGGGAGTAGAAGTGTAACGCGAGCCATGTGCGAGAGGAACAGCTTACCCATGCGCTTGATATCACGCGCCACAGCGGCAAGTCAATAGACCTCAAGTGTGCGTGGAGATTGGACGCCTATAGCAAGTATCATAACACGCACTGCAGGTAGTAGGTCAGAAGTTTTGCTTGCCAATAATACTTAAAGGTTTGAGAGCCTATGAGTATCAACCGAGGCTGCGAGAAGACAGGCTTCGTTAACGGGTGTCACTCGCGCTGGTTGGTGCTCCATCAACGAGATCAAAAGGTAGCTCGATGCAAATGTAGGCATAGCTTCCTGGCAGAAGGAAGGAAAGAGATGCATTCAGCAGCGAATCTTCAAGTGTACCAAGGCACATAAGCAATATTGACACCTTCTGAAAGAGTAAGCTGTTGGGTGGGGTTTGTCACCCGGATCCGACTCCCTGCAACAACGAGCTTGAATGCGTACTTATTAGCTCAGCGTCGTAGATGCTCCACATGGTACTCACAGAACGGCCCTAGTACTCGCATGCTGATGGCCCGTCAAATGCGCGCCAACTTCTTGCAGTCGCGGTACGGCTCGGTCATAGCCTGATCATCTGGCGCGATTTTGGCGGCTGAATGATCCTTATGTCTCCATCTCGCCATCATCAGGCAGCTGACTAGCATGAAGAGCAGCACCATCGTGATCATACCGCCTAGGTGTGCGGCGGCCATCCGGTGTGGGCCGCACAGAGGAGCAGGATCATCGCTGAAATTCGCACGAGCCGCAAGAGCCGACTGCGTAACACCGCTCTGAGCCGCGGCCAAGGCGACGTCACAGCCGCGCGCAGTCGTCTGTCCGCACGCGTTACACCACTCCAGCGTCGTGTTGATCCCGACTGGCTGGAATGCTGCGATGAAGGTCGACAGAGGGACGTCGGTGCCTGATGTGCCGTCCCATCCTGGGAAGGACAGAGGATACGTATGCAGCTCAGCATCATCGGTACCATTCTTGAACTGGAGACGGAGGAAAGGTTCGGGGGATGATGGTGAGGTCCTGACTTCCAAGACGACTGCAGCAGCATAGTCCACTGTTTCGCTACGGGTGTCAGACACTATTGTGCGTTATCAGCGGTAGAACACACCGAATGCTTCAGGGAGCGATCCATCTGCCACGACGCCTGTCATGTTGAACATGCTTAAGAACGGTCTATAGTTGACTGCATAATAAGCCAACTTGAGACCGTTGGAGGCATTTGCGATGTCGTTGACTGCGCTGATGACACGCGGAATGAGAGCCTGGAAGGCGACTATCGAGACATGTGGTGAGTACGAACTTGACGGTCTGCACATGGTTGGTACGTTGCTACGCACCATTTCCTATGCCACTGAACGAGGGGTCGCTAAAGACCTGGTATTGCTCCCAATTCGCGAGTGCGCGTGCCTGCTCGAGCAACGTATCAGGTACGGTCGCAGCGTACGTCGCATTGTGGACGTCTTGAACGTTCATATAGTCAAAAATCTGTGACAAGTAAAAATAGGAGGGTTCTGGTTGACGCAGATGACGTACATTCCACTACGGCGCGATGTCAGTGGTGTAACTTAACCATGGTAGATGGGTTGACATACCGCATTCTGAAGGTTGAGTGTGCGGCCTCCAACATAGGGCGGAAGTGCAGCAAAGAATGCAGAGGCTGTTGCAGTGACTTCTTGGAATAGGGTAGAGTTGTAGATTGCTTGAGCACGGTTCAAGAAGGTCTAAGCACCAATGAGCAGGGTATGAAGTGATATAACGTTCCACGCACCGTGCAGTCAAGGGTCCCTTGGAGAGAGACGTCGTCGTCAGGGTTGACTCCATTGACTGCAATAACTTTAGTCGACACAAATCTCCCAACACGCTCAGAACAGTGCACGGACCTGGCACATATTGGTACCCTCCGAGCGGGCTGGTAATGGTGGTACCATTTGCTAGTATGATGTTCTGAAGAGGTGTCGGCGGCCAGAGACCCTGTGTGAGAGCCACAGCACTATCTAGGATGACAGTGTTGTCGGGGAAGATGCTGTCTGCATATACCGCAACCTGACTGCTGTTGAAGACTGAAGTCGAAGGCGAGACGTCTTCGATATACGACGGCGACGTAGGGTCGAGATAGACCGAGCGCAGGAAGTTGCCCAGCTGCCATTCCTGTTGCTATCCAGGGAGGTGAATAATGAGGTCACGCCAAGAAAGTAGTTGAGGAAAACATACAACACCGAGAGGGGTTATAGCAGTCTCAGAGACGTCAAAAGTGTCTGGGTTCTGAAAATTCTCGTATCGGTCGCCATGTCGTGCAATGAGGACAATGCCGTTCACAATACTGTCAGACATCGAGGTGTATGGAGACCGACAAGTAGGAATGACAGCCGTCCTCGCTCGTCGCTGGAAGTGCTTTATATCTGCAGCATGGATGACAAATTGAAAGCAAATTTTACACCAGGTCCTATCGCCAACTGCCAACCGATTTCAGTTTCGCCAAATGTGAGTCCGACCGCTAATCCTTCTACGGAGGAGCGATCGGTTGTCTTGTGCGAGCCCTGGTACCTGACTCTTTCAACAGACCAATGAGCCCATATATGGGCAGAAACGAGGGCTATCCACCACCGAACTGATCAGAAAATGCGCTACTGGAGGAACTTCCCACAGACCTCGATTTTCGCAGGCGAGTCGATTCTCGCGCTACTCTGTCCACTCGCTCGTTAGGCCTTCGCGTTTTCTTCGCAGTTGATATGCCAGTCAGGAGGAAAACCTATGAGACTAGATTTGTTAGACGACTTCCACACGACGTCCAACGAGAGTCCGCACCACTTTGACCCAGCATGATGCACCACGGTGCCCCAGGTGACATCCAATTGTAAGAGCATGCGACCACGATGATGGGCGGGGTTTGCAGCGTTCATATATGGCGCTCATGCGTCAAACTGCAACTCCGTTCAAACCGTCCTGCGGTCACAAAAAGCGCCAGGGCGTCAATTTGTACATGAAGTGTTATTCATCGAGCGCTTCGCTAGGACATTCCATTTCAAAATTTCCATAAAGTCACCTCATGCCTCCCACAGAGGCCATGGTCTACACCAGTGTCAGGAACAGGCACACAGATGGAGGCCATGCAATCTACTCACGAATGGCGATGCAGTTGGTCCATCCAGGATGGCCAATTCCTCCTTGGAGAACGGAAGAAGGGGAATGACCAACGTACGCAGCGGGATCAGCAGCAGGATGATCACCGGGAAGCCAATCGCCGCTACGGATCGGTCGTCATTCAGAGCAACGAGTGGAGCAGGCCGGCCTACCAATAGTCTGCGTCACAGCGAACGTCGCGCCGAAGCCCGCCAACTGCACACTAACGAACAGCAAGATGCGCGACTTACGAACTTTGCGCAACGGCTCGTCCGCGGGCGTGAGCGTGCTGTCGCGGAAGAAATACAGCAGGCGCTGCGTGATTCCATTTCCCTGGAGTGCGTCCAAGCCCATATACCAGCTGCCATCGTGTCAAACAATGATTGCATTCAGTCACGACAGCTCCGACGGAGAATCGGCTGGGGGACTCACAAGAGGCCTGCGAGGACACCGCGCGGGATCAGGTGTAGGACGTGCAAGAACGGTCCCGTCAGCAGGACAAGGCACAGCGCACCCTGCGCGAGGTTGGACACCCGCTGCTCGACCACCGCGACGGGCACCTCGTGTCTGTGCGCGCCTCCTTCGCCGTCCCGCGTCTGCGTAGGATCTGGCTCTAGCTCCTGGTCGAAGAACGAGTGCCGTGTGCGCACGGGCTGCAGTCCTGCCCCATTCTGATCGGCTGATCGACGTTTCTCTTGCGTCCTCCGCGTTGATTCCCTGGCCTCATTCTGCTCTTCATCAGCGTGCTTCTTCTCCAGATTGCCCATGACGAGCAGCGACGTCGTATGAATCGGTGCCTGCGGGATCAGCCCATTTGGGGCTGGCAGTCCGAGGAGACCCGCAATAAAAGTCGTGACGCCAAGGAGGAAGAAGTCGTAGTGGAAGCCAGGCGGCTTTCGTAAAGGAAACGCCGTCCCTTGGGCCATGAGAGACTGCACCATGTAGGTAAGTTATCAAGTCCTCTGCATTCAGTGACATACCGAGACGTTGTGGTCGAAGAAGAAGAGAACCCAGAGGACGAAGCCGAAGGGAAACGCTATCCCGACCCACTTGCCGTCCAACTGCCAGAACCGCACAAGCCAATCCCTCCCATTCGCCGGCTGAAACGCCTTGCTAGTAGGGAGTGCCAATGGATTTGCAGAGTTGAAGCGACCCCAGTAAGCCATGCCAGATGCGGCCACAAGTGCGATTGGCATTCCGTAATCAGCCAGAAAGCGGCGAACATGTCGATGGAAGTACGCTGACTGCGACAGCGAGCGGAACAAGAACGATGTCACGAGCATGATGAGGGCAAGGATGATGCCTACAAATGCCCCGTCGAGAGTGGATGCCTTCGCAGGGTCGGCCGACTGGCTTGGAAGCTCCCTCGTCACGACTTGTACGCCATACTGCAAGTAGACCCAGGAGACGTAAAAGCCGAATGTGTCGCATGGGAAGAGGGTGACGTAACGCAGGAAATTGCAAACTACGAGGGATGGGAATGAGTACGCGAAGACGAAAGGGGCGCATATACTCACAATTCAACGCTGCAGTGATCCAATGAAGAATTGCACCCCATAGATACACCCATCCGACAAACTGTAGATAGTCTGGAGGGTTGGGTTGCCGCTCGATTATGTCGTATATTGTTTTGTTCAAGACAGTAATGGGGCCCGTCACCCCTGCTATGCAGAGTGGCTGGGCACCGAATACGGAAAAGATGAAGGCCGCCATAAAGGAAGACAAAAGCACTTCTGATACGCCATATTGATTGGTAGTCTCGATGAGGTCTAACGAGAAGGCAATGCCGGGCAGGACACTAAACACGGCGTCAGCATTCGGTACCTTGAGGTCAGCGCGGAGGATACCTTCCGACCCCATCCCTCGCCACGCCGGTCTCAAAGCCTGAAGACAACTTACTTGGAAAAGAATATGAGGACTATAGCAGGTATCACTCGGTAATTCCAGGCGTCCGTCCAGTCACTGACGTAGTACGGGGCTCTAGCACGGATATCACGAATCATTCCGGAGCCTATCCATACGCGCCGTGTCCAGCGATGAGAAGTGGCAGGCTCGTTCAACAGCAATGTAGCGGATGGGGATGTGGACGAGGATGTCGTCTTTTGCGGTTGGGCATCCTTCGATGCGGGGACGTCTACAACTCTGTCCTGACCTTCTAGCTCTCCCAGGGGTTGCAAGGAAGCGGGCCGTCGTGCCCCAGGGTCCACCATCTCCAGAGATAGCTATCCAGACACCAATGGTCTACCCGGATGTCGTTGAGCAGTGCCTCGAGAGTAAGGGATGAGTGAACGAAGGTGAAGGAGCAAACTCGCGGTTCACGGCTGTCAGCCAGCGGAGCGGGCCGTCGGCAATATCCGCCCGGCCGGACAACCTTTTATCCAGTGTAAGTATGAATGTAAGCAGTCATCCGCTCCGGCGAGGGAGGGGGGCCGTGTCGATAGTTCAATTCAACCTACATTTCGCTCTTTCACCCACATTCCCATCACTCCGCACCTTCCCCGCACCTCCCCGACCCACCAGGTGGGCGGTCGACATAACACATTTACGCCTTCTAACGACCCCTACCTCCCGGAAGCGGATGGGCAGGAGACTGGAATATAAGACGTTTTGGAAACCTCTCACGATGGAATCTCAAACTATCTTCTATCTTCTAGTAGCTATGAAAAGGGGCATGGTCTCCACGGTTGCCGTTCTGGGTGCACGGAGACTCGCCGCTACGCCGGGCGCTTCAAGCTGGGGATCCTACTCGGAACCGGGAACGTAGTCCGATGCTGGTGCTTGGCTGGCTGATCCACGGCATCCAACTGTGGTACCCACTTCTGTACGTAGCACGGGTATCCTTCTGGTAGCAAAACAAAGGAGCGTGGTCCCCACGGTTGCCGATGGCTGAAGTAAATTCCCGATGCGGCTGCGTTGGTAGGCGCCCATTCGTCTCGCTCGCCTGTCGTGCGGTAGCTAAAGCTCAATATTACCATTGTTCTTTCTCTTGGATACATCAAATGCATCCAGATACTCTGAGACCCTCTCTCTGGCGCAACAGAAACAGGCACACCTCCCAGGCCTGGGAACTTTGAGTGGCCCGAAATGCCCGGGCGTGAGGGGTAACTCGCTCGATGCTGGTGTTTGGCTGCCTCGTATTCAACTCTAGTACTTTTGCGTAGCACGGGTAGCCTTCTAGTTGACACGCAATTTCGAACAAGGTTTTCCGAAACGGCAGCCTGGCGCACGAGCGCCTTTTGCGCCTCCATCATGATGATCGTTCATCTGTCTCTAGCTCGTCGGTCTCCTGCTCCGACCCCCACTACAAAGGTCAAGCAGCTACTGCTACTGGCTAGGCTCTGCCTCTAGAATGACCGACGAGGGAGGAGGCCCAACAGGTGGCTTCCTAAGACGTGCACACAAATTCGCGTTTTGGCTTGCAGGGGGCTACGCGGTGGTGATTGCACTGCTCTCAGTACCTTTCATCCAGAGACAGTGAGCGCACGCGCATACGTGGTTTCGATGTTGAAATATAGTCACTGAATCCCATATTCGATAGTGTTGCGTATGAACACTGGATCAATGAACCATTTCACCGGACATACAATGTCCCCGAGCAGTATGGCCTTGCCCGTGAGTACATACATTGACATCCTCGGGGCCTCAAACGCGACACCGCTATATATCCAGCTGAAATTGCGCACAGCCGGCAAGACGGCTGACTTCAGAATCCACACATCCGACAATGTCTCACTGGGGGCATGGTTTATCCTCGCGGATTCGTACTACCAGACGCTCCGCACATCCCCATCCCAACCCCTCTTTCAGCCGGACATCACAACAGTAGAGGACGCGATCAGATCGAAGCCGACCATACTCTACTTCCATGGCTCAGCCGGCTCGCGCGCCACCACCTGGCGCGTCCAGCAGTACATTGCCTGGACCTCCCGCTTGAACGCGAACATCTTCGCGATCGACTATCGCGGTTTTGGGAACAGCGAGGGGTCACCGTTCGAAGAGGGCCTCGCACTCGACGCGTACGCAACCTGGAGTTGGCTTATGGAGCACGGGGCGAAGCCCGAGGACGTGCTCATTCTCGGACACAGCCTCGGAACAGGTGTCTCGGGCAAGCTAGGTTCGCGACTGGCGCGTGAGGGTGTCAAGCCCCGCGGCATAGCGCTCCTTGCACCGTTCTCGAGCATGGCGACGCTTCTCGACACTTACAATCTGTGGGGAATCCCCGTGTTGCAGCCGCTGCAGAGCTCTGCTCTCGGACGCAGTAAGCATGTTCTCAGTGATGGAGTCAGGTGCTAACGTATGCCAAGAAATCATCAAGAGGCTGGCGAGCGAGGCATATGACACGCTGTCACTCATACATGTACGGAAGTTTGTCTATCCGTCACTGACCCGCTGAACAACCTTCATGGGCAGGAATTCAACGTGCCGACTCTCATCGCTCACTCGACCGACGACTATGACATCCCGCACTCGCACTCACGCACCCTCTTGGACAAGCTCCTCGACCCTCTCCTCCCACCCGACGTGCCTCTGCCAGACAGCCCAGGGTCAGCCATCTCCCACGAGCATTTCCAAGCCTTCACCGAGGCGCAGAAAAGGCGCAGGGAGGCGCGTACCACCCTCGTCCGCAAGGTCAAGGTTCCCGCATTTGGGACAGTGGAGCATTTCGATAGTGCGTACGGGACGGTTGTATACGTGGAGGCGAACTGGGGCTCGCACAGCAAGATCGGTCTCCAGGAGGGCGTGCAGGACGTCATTGCGTCTACTTTCGACCTACGCGCCAGTGCCTAGAGGCTCGCAGACCTGTTATCATATTTTGTTCGCGCCGCGTGGTGTGCCTACGCATGGAACTGCAGTTCACGAGGTCCGTACAATTCACGAGGCATCGTACATCTTTCCATCTTGCTTTTGTCTCGAGGGCCCCGCTCAGCCTCTGCCTACAAACGGCATACGCGTTGCCCTGCGTAATATGTGTCAGAGCGTCGCGATAGGAGGTACCCAGACCATCGACGTACATTATGTTCACCGTGAGCATGGTGACGCTAAGCGGCAAACCCGCAACGTACGCGACAGTATCACCGACGTGCTCGACATCCATCATATGCTCAGTAGCTACCTCTCCATTGGCTTGCAAGGTCCCGTCAGCATGGCCACTGGCCATATTCGTTGCAGCATTTCCTAACGAGGGTTCCCATCGTCACCAACAACAAACACGCCTATGTCGCAGTCGCACGTACCGATGTCAATCTGGGTACAGGTGATATTGTACTTGCGCCCGTCCAGGAGGGTCGACTTGGTCATCCCGAGCACGGCGTGCTTCGTTGCGGTGTATGGCGCAGAGTGCGGGCGGGGCGTGTACGCGGAGATCGAGCCGTTGTTGATGATGCGCCCGCCCTGGGGCACCTGCGCCTTGAAGATCCTGACTGCCTCCCGCGTGCAGAGAAACGTCCCGATGAGGTTGATGTTCGTCACCTGCTGGAACTTCTCGAGCGAGAGGTCTTCGATGGGAACTGCGGGCGCGCTGATGCCCGCGTTCTGCAGCATGCTTTATGGAGTCAGGGGCTCCGATCCGGACGATTTTGTACTTACATTGAAGAGTAGGTCCAGGCGCCCTGGGGAAGGTTGTCAGAGCTGGTGAGGGGTTCTTCGTACGGCAACTTACCAAAGTAGTCGACTGTCTTTTGGAACATGTGCTTCACCCCATTCTCGTCGGTAACGTCGCCCTTGATGACGAGGACCTGGTCCGGGTGGGCGCACATCGCCTTTGTGCTGAGAAGCTCCTCGTGGCGCCGCGCGAAGAGTGTGAGCGACCATCCCGCTTTGGATAGTGCAATCGCGCTCTTCTGGCCGATGCCTGCGTAGTTATGTACGCTTTTCATGTGACCATGAAGGGACTAGGGCGTACCAGATGAGGCGCCAGTGATGATTGCTACCTTCACGTCGGCCATTTACTTGAAACGCAGTTGGTCGACAAGTTGTCTGGTAGGTGTGTGGCGATAGGCGCG
Source organism: Fomitopsis betulina (assembly GCA_022606075.1). Taxonomy (NCBI): domain Eukaryota; kingdom Fungi; phylum Basidiomycota; class Agaricomycetes; order Polyporales; family Fomitopsidaceae; genus Fomitopsis; species Fomitopsis betulina. Next base: position 41,888 of record JABYQK010000083.1, read on the forward strand.
GCGGAGGGTAAGCAGGTAGCTCGACTACTTAGGTCGTTCCGGACAGCCGGAAGGCCGGCACCCACGATACGTCCCACGGTCAGCTCTGCTCACACTGCACTCGTACTACCGTCGCAGGCTCTTTCATTGAATATTACATGTCACTACTGTAAACCAGAAGTGAACCCAAGACCAACGCTCTCTCCGCCCGATACACCCAAATCCGGCCCGGAATGATGATTTGTCATTAAGTAGAATTTTCATAAAATAAGAAAGCTGATTTGTCACGGGACCGCGTGTGGCAAGCGCCGTAACTGACGTCATCGGAGCGTGTCGAGCCGCGGCTAATAGCTCCCGCTCGATGACATACTGGATACACGGAGGCGCGCACTATAAGTAAGACTCCTCCCCGCGGACGAACAAGCCTCACAACCCACCTGTTACATCCACCGCGACCCCTGCAAGCCCACTCCACCGTAATGCCGTTCTCGACCTCTATCTACACGACTTTGCAAGTCCTGTTGAACACCCCGATGGTTCCCCCAGAAGGAAAGCGCGATAATAAGCTCGTACCACTTGAAGATTTCTCTGCACGGACCTCGGTAAGTCCCCAGCGGTAGTAGGTGATGTATGCTCTAATAAATGTACGACTGTAGCGATCTAGCTTTGACACAATCGACGGCACTGAGGCATCCGTGCTCGACTCAGGTGACCACTTCACTGCGATGCCTTCACGACAAAGATAAACTGTGACTGCGTAACGTGAGTCTTTCCGGAGTATGGGTTATAGGGGTCAAGCGAAGTTTACCTACACTCCTTTGCTAGCACATAGGCCGACAGCCCTACCTGTCTATACCCGCACTCAGGTTCGACGACATGGAAGCATACCTCCATATAATACATATAATATGTACTATACAGCTCGCTTAATGTTCACTGTTTCCGTGAACGTCTGCGTTCCAGTGGATGGTCGACTGGTCATTCAAGGCCACCTGGAGGCCGCTATTAATTGTGCTCCCTTCAGACACCAGAATCAGTTCAGTGCGCGTTCCGAGCTATCAAAGACGGGTGGCGTTGCCCCTTATTCTCCGCGAGGTTCCCCCGGCCGGGTATGTGGGTCGCGCTGCGAAAGCTCAATCCCAGTGAAAACGTCAAATTATCTCAGAGATTCTCATACAATCAGCAGCAATTCCCGAGTATCTAGGAGGACACCGTCGATATGGGCGAACGCTGGGCGCCATTACATTTCCCACGCTGACGCCTGCGTGTACACTGCTCGTGGAGTCGGGGCGTCGTGTCGTGCCCTACCCTGCCCTACCTGCTCGTGTAGATTGTCGTCGGATTTTTTCGTCTCAGCCGCTGCCCTACGCGAATTCTTCGATGATCCATGTGATTATGTATGTACAGTCAAGAGATGCATACAATCTAGTGTTTCCGTTGTGATCATCTGCGTCGCCGCTGTTCGATCGTTCTCCGCACCAGTCACACCAGTCCTTTTTACACCATCTCGACATGGCTCCTCAACAGAACAACGCAGCCGATGAGGAACTTTGGACCTGTGGCTGTTCCAAATGCAAGAAGAAGGGTATGTCCCAGCGAAAACGATCCACCTGGTATAGACACCAGAGTCAGCGCGACGCCGATGTCCGGAACGGGCTCCTCCCTGCTCGTTCGGCGCACACGAAACGTGCCCGCGAGGAAGACCCTGACAATGAACAACGAAATACACGCCTTCGCAGTGACAGCGGGACTCGTGAGGAGGATCGCGACGCGGCGCAGAGGCTGGATGCTGCTATGCCGGAGAACGGTGTTCCTTCCGGAGGCATCAATACGGTACGTGTATCCCTGCTCGTGCTCTCTGTTAGGCTGACATCAACGGCAGGCGGACACACATGTGGGGAATGACTGCACGGGTCTTGATGGGAGCCCCGAGATGGGAGGGATAGAGCATGGTGCCGGAGGTGAACAGACAGTGTGTGCTTGTGTTCTCTTGTTCATGTCCAGCCAAGACTTATGTGCACTTGCCTATAGGCCGGCACACACTCTGAGTCTGAGCAACCCTCCAGGGGTCCTCTGCGCTCAGGAGCCAGTACAGACAGCACAAACCCAGCATCCAAGCGGTGCAACCCTACCCAAGAGCTGGATGGCTTGGCTGACCTGGTAGTAGGCCGGACGGATGCAGACGTGGTGAGCTCACCATCGAGCCGCGCCACTGCCGTAGATGGTGCGGACATGCCCTCGCTCCCAGAAAGCTCTCGCATACCTGTCATCGATACTGCTTTGAAATTCATCCATGATTTGCGGTCGAATTCATCTGCGGCTGGCGACAAGCTTGATGGGAAGACACGGTGGCGACTGCAGCATCCCCTCACTGAGGTCCCGATGCTCACACCCAACGAACACCTTTCGATACGGCTCTTCCTTGCAGATACAGATGGCTCCGAGAAGATCTACACCGAGATGTGTGCGGCAATCAAGGAGCGGTACCCTGCGTGCGAGCTGCTCTCACACCATCTCGTCAAGAAGAAAGTCGCCGAGCTCACAGGCGTGGTGTCGATCCTCGAAGACATGTGCCCGAACAGCTGTATTGCATACACGGGACCTTTCTCGACCTTGGAGGTGTGCCCTCACTGCAATGAGGCTCGGTACGACCCCATGCTGGCAGCGAAAGGCAAAAAGAAAGCACGCCAACAATTCAACACATTTCCTGTTGGTCCACAAATCCAGGCACGTTACCGCTCGCCGTCGGGTGCGGACGATATGCAGTACCGCCGGAATGTCATGGTAGACATCTTGGAAGAGCTACGAGCGACGGGACATCTCGACAGTATTGACGACATCCCGTATGGATCTGACTTCTGGGATGCATACCAGCGAGGCCAGATCTCCCCCGATGACACCTGTCTGGTGTTCTCGATGGATGGCGCGCAGTTGTTCGAACACAAGGCGTCCAACTGTTGGATATACATATGGATTCTCGTCGATGTCGCACCAGACAAGCGCTACAAGAAGAAATATGTCCTCATGGGTGCGATCATCCCTGGGCCGAACAAACCGAAAAACGCGGAGTCATACCTCTTCACTGGCCTGCAGCATGTCGTATTCCTGCAAAATGAGGGCATGATGATCTGGGATGCACGTCGGAAAATGTGCTTCCGCTCGCGCCCATGGATCGTTCTGGTTGAGGCTGATGCCGTCAGTGCACCTGACCTGACAGGCTACGTCGGACACCATGGCAAGAAGGGCTGCCGTAATGGGTGCGGACGGAAGGGGAGGAGGAAACCGGGGGCTCCGCATTACTACGCAGTGTGTCGGAAGCCGGACGGCTACAACGAACGGGGATGCGAGGATGATGACTATGATCCATCGGATCTACCTCAACCATGTCCACAGCATTACCGAGACGACGTCCACTACTTGCTAGCATCAACTTCGAACACGAACTATGAGGTGCGGCGACTCGAAACTGGCTTATCGAAGCCAAGTATCTTCCTTGGTTTGCCTTCATCGGGACGGCTGCCCATCCCTCTTCTGTTCCGAGGCGATATCATGCATGCTTGTGGCATCAATGTCACCGACCTCCTGCAGAGGCTCCTCCGTGGCACCATCGACTGTGATACGAAGAACGGAGATAGCAAGGAGTCATGGGACTGGGTCGTGCTTGTCGGCGATGTGTGGAGGACGCATGGCGAACACGTTGCCGCTGCTAGGAAGCACCTTCCGGGATCGTTCGGACGTCCTCCGCGCAATCCAGCCGAGAAAATCTCAAGCGGATACAAATGCTGGGAGTTCCTACACTGGATGTATGGCATGCTCCCAGCAATGCTCCATGGGATTCTTCCGGAGCGCTACTGGAAGAGCTTCTGCAAGCTCGTCGCAGGCATCCGTATTGTATTCCAGCGGCGAGCGACCAGGGCACAGTGCGAATATGCACATCGCATGATCTCAGACTTTGTCTATGAATTCGAGAAGCTTTACGTCCAGTGCAAGATCGCCCGCATGCATTTCCTACCTCAGTGCCTTCATGCGATCCTCCACCATCCGACAGACTTTGAACAGATTGGGCCTCTGATATGCTCTTCTCAGTTCACAATGGAGCGTACAATAGGCGATCTTGGTGCGGAGATTTGACAGCCATCAAACGCATTCGCAAACCTTGCGCAGCGGGCTCTACGCCGGGCACAGGTCAATGGACTCAAGAACATGTTCCCTGATCTCGACAGGGATCTCAACAAACATTCTTCGAGTAACATACCAATATGCAATCTTGGGAACGGGTACAGCCTACTCCATCCTCGGGAGGATCGTCCGAGATGCACGCGGCCATGCGAAGCTCGCGCGATCTTACAACACCTCAGAAGCACTACCAATGGCGTCCATGAACACCTAGACACGGAGGTGGACAATCTGTACGTGCGGAGATGGGCTCGTTGCGGTATTCCGAATGGCCAGATCTGCCGCAGCGCATGGAAGGAGATCCCAAACAACGTCACAAGGATCTCTCGGAATGTTAAGGTACGTAGCACGGATATATTTGCTATGCTTGCCGAACTGACCTTGGTTGGCTTGCAGTACAAGACGGGATCACAAGTATGCTACGGCGAGGTTTTATATTACTTCCAAGTTGAGACCGACAAGGGGTGTAAAACGCTTGCCCTTGTCTCTCGGTATGAGGCACCTGATCGTACCTTGTTAAGTGCATCTTCGGGAGTCTTATGGGTCTGTCGCGAGGGCGGCGATCACACACTGACAGTAATCAACGTCACTGACATCACCCAATGTTCTGCGCTCATACCATTTACATCTCCGGGCTATGATGATGCTGTTTCTGAGTCTACGAGTAGGGCCGCCGTGTACTTTGCCATGGATAAAATTGGTGCGGAGATGACTTTACTCGATGGGGACAGCGACAATGTTTTTGAGGATGATGATGTATTGAATTGATAATGATGTAGACTTTACAATAATGTATAAAGCTATCATACTACACAGTTTGAGCACCATGGACAATGTACCGAGCGTTATAGCGCAGTTGCGCCTGGTTGTACCCCAAAAGGAAACTCACGTGGACGCTTGTCTGTCATTCAACGTCGCTCTCATTGCTCTGGTCTGCGTCGTGTGGCCACCAGAACTTGTCGCAGCAGAGAAACCCATTCTGGCATTTCTCTGCTGCAATTATACCCTAGAACAGCTCTTCAATGACATCCTACCCACCAGGCTCAACCTATGGCTTCCAGGCCGAGTACCCTGGTGCAGCCTCAGCGGGTTCTCCTATCTCGTCACCGATGTCCACTGGTGCTATGGACAACAACTTCCCTGACAGCACATACCTACAAGCTACTCAGTACTCAAACAGTCTCTTTGCTCATGGGAGCTCTAATTCACGTACATATGCCCGGGTACGTTGAACACTCTCTAACCCTAGCGGGTGGCAGCGATAATCAGTTGTACAATTTCAGATGAATTCCTACGACTCACGCATTTCTGATAACCACGATCACCAAGTATATACAAGCATATGCAGGCTGACCACGATACCCTAGTCCGCACACGGAACAACGCCTATCTTGCACGCCTACAACGGATCGAGCAGCTGGATCAGGAGAGGAGAGATCTGTTGCTTTACAAGTAAGTGACAGATGATACTACCGCTCATATTTCTGTAATGTCACCCGTCTTAACTAGGACCCTATACGAAGACCTCAGTGCACGGATCCCGCAACTCATTGGCATGGCTCAAGAAGCTGCGGCAAACCCCGGGGATAACGCGCAGACCGCTGTTGTACCAGGCATTGCTCGGTGGTCAAGCTCGAGAGTGACCTTAGGTCTTGGTCAACACCTCCCGGATGTACCGCCCCTGCCACCCGGAATCCTCTACAGGACTCGTGATGACTGGAACAGGGCAACGAAGCCGAAGGCAGCGAAGCAAGGGCCTCAGCCAGACGGGCACAATGTTGCACAACGGTTCATTGAAGACGAGAATGGGGAACCCATCTCCGGTGGTAAGGCTAGAGAAGCACGTACCATGCTTCATACGCTCCTTCACTCGCTTGTGTGGAGTGGTCAAGCCGCCGCGTCAGCGCAGACACTCGGAAATGAGGCGCGTATCTATCTGCACGTCAATCTTGCTCGCCGTTTCCCCATGCTGCTCTTTTGCGAAGAAGGAACATGGAAGATCGACCTATTCATCAGCCAGCAATATCCCGGCTTTGCGAAGACGTACCTTGATCCCAACAATCGCCGCGCGATACGAGCGAAGCCCGAGTGCTCCGAGGACAAAGTAGAGTTTGACGACGACATGGGCACCCACACCGGGATTCCTGCAAAGCGCAGTGCTGGCACATCCCACGATGATGTCCCTCAGGCTAAGAGGTCCCGCAAAGCTGCAAGCAATGCACCCGATGTGAGTACAATAGGCCTAGATTGTCGCATTGCTGAATATCACACAGAAGGCATCTGTTGCCCAGCCCCCCGCACAACGCACCTCCGCTTTGGCGCCCGACGAGCCCGCGTATGACGCGAACACGGGTATTACAAGTCACCATGGCGCCAAGGAACGCACTGACAGGATTGTCGAGCATGACCGATCCACGGGTACGCAGGACGATGGGCCAGCTGCGGCAATTCAGAACACTGCTAGTCCGCCGAGTCAATCTGGTCACCGTCCAACAACTGCCGGTGAAGATACGGGCAGCCTTCGCCCTGGGCCCAGCGGGCAAGAGACCACCCCGGGTACGACGACGCGAGCCCCGTCTCCTAGCCCTACTGCGGCTGTGGCTTCCGCGGTTGCAACCGGCGCTCGTCCACATAGCAGCTCTGGACTCGACCCCGATTCGATGGACTCAAGTTCTGGCGGCAATGCGTCCATTGGGCCTGCGGCGTCCGCCCACCTTCTGCAGCCACCTTCCGCAGCCACCAACTCACACAACATCGCATCCGGGCCATCGGCGGATCCTTCAAGCAGTTCCCTAACGACCCTGGGTGACTCGGATGAAGCTGGTCGTAGGACTGGCGATGCACATGGTATGTGTTGCAGTGGTTATGCAGCGACATGTCTAATACGTACCCAGTCATCGATGGCGATCCTTTGATCACCACCGTCCTTTCCTCCGATTCGAACAGCAGTGCCACGGGAGCTGAAGTCGGCAGCCGTGCAAGCATACCGCCAACGTCTGCCGCCGCCGCGAAATCAGCGAATGAAGCAAGTGAGACGGAAGTCGTTGACGGGAATCAGTCCCGACTGCAGGCTGACTCGAGTCTTCCGTCAGACTGTGTTCCTGTCAGAGCTAATGTCGTGTGTGACGTGGACTCATCCGAGCCGCAACTCGGTGGCGGCAGTACCCGAGCCAATGCTACACCACGCTATGGTCCCGGCGAGTTTGTTCCTGTCCCGAAATCAATGTATGTTTCTCGTGATACTGAGGTTCCGAGACTTCACTTATATCATCACCCTGACGTTGTAGGCCAACTGCACGCAGGTCTCCAAGCCCTCCGCGGCCCGTCGTGGCATCTCCAAACATTGTCCTGCCGTCGGGGACACAGGCCGCCCAGTCAGATGCTCCACAATTGCCGTCACCGGGCACCAGTACCAGCCAGGCTGCGTCATCCACTGCGAAGACCAAGCGATCGTCGAAGAACAACTCATCAACCAAAGCATCGACCGAGTCTAAGCCTGGTACTATCAATGAGAAGTTCGTAACAGTGTGTCTGTTGTCTTGTAGTGCCTCACTGATCCCTGTTATCTACCATAGACAAGTCCATCTCCGATGTTATCTTGAGGTTCACGGTCAAGATGCGCTGCTGAGCGATTGGGAGAAGGCTTATAAAGCTGATCGCAAAGACCCTGCGAAGTTAACGGTACGTCCGGCCTACAAATTGACCACATATTATGCGGCATCACACCCGGGCTCACACGGCTCATTACAGGCCCTTAGAGCAGACGTCGAGCAGGCAAAGAAGGTAGAAAATGTGTTTCGGTGTATAGGCAGGCTAATCACATCTGCACAGCGCGACACTACCAAGGGCAAGACGCGAGCGAAGAGGTAGAATCAAGTTTAGCGATGTTCATTTCGGACCCAATCACTAGTGTCCTTCCTGGTAATGTACAAAGCACTGCGAGTCGGTCACCTAATACAGAGCTAGATGCTCTGCACAGTACTATACCGGTATATAATTGTGTCGATTGTATGGTGTCGTGACAACCGTCTAATCTATGACATTCGATGTGATCCGACAGAGGGAACTGGCTCGTAATTCTAAGAGAACCTATCTGAGTAGCCGGCAAGAGCTATAGTAATTCGACGAGAGCAGATAGGTACATATGAACGGGGCGGTCTACCTCTCCTTCCTGTCTGTCGATGTCGGATGACTCAGAATCAACCCAAAGACTTCGTCTACAATCCGAGTGAGCTGATCTCAGCTGAGATTTGTCCCATTTTTGCGGACGTCGTAGGTTCTGATCGTATCACAGCGTTCACGCGGCCGGTATTCTACAGGAATCGCTCAGATAATTGGGCGTTTTCACTGGGGCTCAATGGCTGGGATGACCGAAACTTGAATCTCCAGCCATGGCCAAGTTACAACTTAACTACGCCCGAGCGTACATTCACCGAGAATCTCGGCTCTGTCTGCCGCTATTGGAGAGGGGTGACTCATGTCTAGCGTGTTTTTCTTGTAGGCCAGCACCCGACGCCCGTGTCGCAGATCAGCGAATACCTCGCATGATCCCGAGACCGCCCCATCGACATGTACATTCTGGAGAAGCCTGCAGCGTCCAACACTGTGCCTCACATCTCGGCTGCACAAGTGAAGGCCCAGGTCGATGCTGAAATGACGCGGTGGAGGGTTTTCCAAGCTGGGTTTTTATACTCCAGCTAAGATACGCCCAGAACAGTACCGACTACATCATGTGACAGGGGTTTTCGGCGCTTGACACCACTTTTGGCGGGTGCGAACGTGTCTATACTCATCTTCTGACGACACACTACAATTATTCCACCTATAGCACGGGCATTCTATGCCTATTCAATAGGTCTTGTACATCCCCGTGAGATCCCCATAGATTGAGCCCAACGCCGAGGGCAGAAGATGGATTGTGTACGCGCACTCACAGGCGCCGCTTATGTAATCAGAATAATCGAATTATCTGTTGGGACAAGCGCGCGTGCGGCGGGCGAGCCAGCGGCCAGCGAAATGCCCCTAAAAAAAGAAAGGCACGACTGGGCATCGAGAACCTTGGTGCTCATGCCCAGAAGAGACCCTACACAACCCCTGAACCGCCAGAAAAGGAAAATGTAAGCTTCGACTCGGGATAGAGTCAAGCGCATATATTGACCACTGCTGAAGCTTCCACACGACCTGGTCGACTCGCTGCCAGCTGCCGTTCTGCCTCTGTCTCTGACGAGCAGGCTTCCTTACGCAGTGTAGCGGGACGCTAACTTACCTGGTTGTTGAGCTGTGAGGCTTGATGCACACAAAGTTGCTGTTGAGCGACTTGGGATTGTACTACGCTACAGGGGTCCTTATATACATGTAGGAGACCGTCTGACTAAGCTACTGTATAGTACCAATCCCGATGCATGTGATTCTATCTACAATGCATGTGTTACTCCTGTTACCCGGAGTACCGGTGTGTGAACTCGGCTGCCTAGTTAGGCGCTCTCTATTGTTCAACACTCCCCCTTGCTAAGTGCAGCGGTTGATGCGCGCAAGCATTAAATGGCGCATAGTGCAGCCGACTATGCTGGACCCTAATCATAGAATCTTAGTCCAAGCATTCCTCTGAATTTGAGAAATTTGATACGACCCAAGTTCTTAGTGAACAGGTCTGCCGGATTGTCATCAGTGCTTACGTAGAAGACTTCGACTTTCTTGTCTTCTACTAACTCCCTCACGTAGTGGTAACGAATGTCAATGTGTTTAGACCGACGTTCCGTGATGGGATTGGAGCTAATGAATATTGCTCCCTGATTGTCCGAGCAGATAGGCAGCGGTCCGAGCTTGTAGCCGATCTCCTCCAGGAGCATCTTTATCCAAGCTACTTGTCGCGAGCAATCGCTCAGCGACATATACTCAGCTTCAGTGGACGACAGAGCAACTGTCTTCTGTCTTCTGGACAGCCAACTGAACGCGCCGTTCGCGAACTTTAAGAAGTGCCCAGACCGTGACTTTCTGGCTTCTGGGCTGTCAGCCCAGTCAGAGTCAGTGCACGCCAATAATCCATTGCCGCTTTGTCCTTCATAGACTAGCGCATAGGATTTTGTACCAATTAAATAGCGGCAGATATACAGCGCTCTGTTTAAATGGTCCTGTGACGGATTTGCTGCAAATTGCGCAAGTAATGTCACGGCGTAGCATATGTCAGGTCGAGTTCCAAGCATTAGATATAGCAAGGAACCGATGACGGTCTGGTACTTGCTTCGAAGCGCTGGGTCAGCTGTGCCAGTATTGGCAACAGGCTTGTATCCAGCAGGGAGTGGAGTTGGTGCAGATTTAGCGTTCTGCATGCCACAGCGCTGCAGCACTTTTTCAAGGTAGGCGCATTGATCCAAATGGATTTCGTGGCCTTTCCGAGTTATGCGCATGCGCAGAAATTCCTTGACGTCACCTAAGTCGCGACACTCCCACTTCTTCATGAAGCGGTCCTTTAATGAAAGGACTAGGGTCTTATCCTTGCCACAAAATATGGCATCGTCTACATAGACAATGATCAGCACGAAGCGACCATCTTTTGTCCTATAGACGAATATTCCGGCGTCGGATACGAGGCGTTTACAGCCAAGTTCCTTTAGGGACTCATTGAGGGTGCGCCACCACGCAAGCCCTGCCTGCTTAAGTCCATAGAGAGCGCGAAGTAACCGGAGTACTTTGTGCTCTTGGCCTGGTACTGCGAAGCCTTCAGGCTGCTCCATATAGATTTCCTCGTCGAGCTTGCCATAGAGATAGGCATTACGGACGTCTAGTCCGGAGACGTGCATATCCTCAAGCGCAGCTAAGGCGAGGATTAGGCGTACAGTCTCAAAGCGTATGACTGGAGAGAAGACCTGATCATAGTCAAGGCCTTCAATCTGGGAGTAACCCTTGGCGACCAATCTGGCCTTTTTACGACCATCAGTTTTGACGTCGAATACCCAGCGGTTTTTAGTGACCTTTCGTCCCTTAGGACGGTCAACCAGTTCATAGACATTGCATTTGCGAAGTGCCTCAAGTTCTTCGCGACACGCTGCCATCCACTCCTCAAGCTCCTTTTTAGGTAGCTTTAGTATATCGCGGAATGACCATTCTCTCGGGCTGGTCCCGTCTGGTAGATCGTTGTCAAGGGTGGGTAGCGCTTTTGCAAGCAGCAACTCGACTAACTTAACTCCCCCTTCCCGGCATAATTCTGCCAGTAGTAACTCAGCGCTTTGCGCTTCATCCTCATCGGATGGGGCGGACTCGACAGGTTCGTCGCGTGGAGGAGGATTTGGCGCAGAACTAGGTCCGGGAACCTGTTGTCTTTGCTGCCTTTGTGGTCCGGTTTTGGTACGGGAGCTACCCGCATCCTCACCGACCATCTTTTTCCATCTCCCCTGATTTTCGATGTCCTTTACTATGTCTTGGGGCTTCCGCTGCTCTCCATAGACATTACCTCTACGAGTTACTGGTCTCCGCTCCCTTGCTGAACGTCGCGGCTCCACTGGGGGCGCAGGGTGTTCTACCGGTGCATGGGGCGGCGGTACTGGGTCTACGGGCACATCCTGCAGCTCCTGCTCATCGTCATGAACATGACCGTTTCCCCTTTTAGGAAGGTGATGTTTTGGATGATCATCATCATCATCCTCATCTACCTGAGGTGTGGTATTTGGTTGATTTTCTGGGATCATTTCTTCTCGAGGTGGCCAAACTCGAGTTGTACCCCGACGATTTGTCAAGGGGCACTTAGGAAACATTGTTTCGTCAAACATCGCGGTGGATGATCTGAACAAAACATTATCTGGTGCTCTCATGAAGAGCCATCCGCCAGTGCGCTCTGTAGAGCCATCTCCCCCAAGGTAAATCATCAGCTCCGATTTGGGCGATAAACCGTTTTTTCTAACGTCCTTTGGTATGAAGACATACGCACCGCAGCCGAAAACGCGCAGGTGCGCCACAGATGGCGGTTCACCATTTATCAATTCGTAGGGGGTAAGCCAATTAAGGCGACGAATTGGTGTCCTGTTGTAAACATGGACTGCATGATCCACGGCGAATTCCCACCAGGATGGAGGTAGACAAGCATCATGGCGCATTGCCTCTGCTTTGTCCATGAGCGTCCTATTGAAACGCTCAGCTCTGCCATTCTCCTGAGGAGTATGCGGCGAGCTTTGAAGGATCTCTATGCCATTATCCTTTAGAAGGTCTTTGAATGCAGCGGAGACGTATTCTCCCCCTGCATCAGACAACCACTTCTGCACTGTCTTTCCATATTTAGTTTTTACCATGGCTAGGAATTGCCTTGTGGCTGTAATCGCTGCAGATTTCTTGCGCAGATTTACAGTCCATGCGTGCGATGAAGCGTCATCATAGTACAGTATGTAGTACTTGTACTTATGATAGGAATCTACTGGGAAGGATTTTAAGTCCGAATGAATGAGTTCAAACGGTACCTTTGCCCGGTAGTTGGACGGCGGGAAAGACTTAGAGTGCATTTTCCCTTTTGCACATCCTTGGCATATTGGTGAGTCCTTAGGAATCTCCACCTTTCTGGGAAACCCAGATGTATGCTCCTTCGCCTTTGCAAGCACGTCCTTTGAAGGGTGCGCAAAGCGGCGATGCATAGTCGAATAATCGACTTCATTTACGTTCACATAAATATTTGAACGTTTTCACCCGATTCAGCCACGAGGGTGAAGGTGGTAGTGTCCGGGTGCTGCGGTGTAAACCTGAATAAAGGTTTCCGCGCTCCTGGTTCATACAGACTGATATGCTGCGCTGTTGCGCGCAAGTCTAGTCCGTCTTGGAGGAACATCCCCAATGACAAGAGACGAGCCGAGCAATTTTCCATGTAATAGACTGGATATAGGCGCGTCTGCAGCCATTGTTCGTCTATTTGGTAGTTTAGGAACACAGTTCCTTTAGCAATTATGCTTCCTACCGCTCCTTGTTGTGCCGTTTGAGTACGGATAGGAGTTCTGGAGATACTCGAATTCTGAGAAGTCTCTTATGTCATTTGTAATGTGCAAAGATGCACCTGAGTCCAGTAGCCACTCATTCGCTGAAAAGCGACTTTTTCCTTTTCCCTTACAACGTGAGCACGCAGCGTAATCGTGCGAATGAATACATTGTACATTTTTTAAGCTGCTACTAAGTACATTTACGAATGTCCGAGCGCCGTTGTGCAAGTCAGAAGCGGCTGTTAAAGTGCTGTTAGTAACTTGCTTAGGGTTAGGAATATGAGTGACATACTCATTGCCCCAGTCGTCGTAGCCATCGTATGGCTCCATGCAGCGGAGCTTACCCGTTAGCGGGTTCCGAAAGCTCTCGTTGACGATAGGGGGCGCAAGGCCCGCGGCCTGCGCTATCATGCCGTTTAGCTCGGCGTCGTGCGCGTCGATGTCTTCTTCGTCTGTTGCCCAGACGATGGACTTCTCTTCGGCATCGCGGAAGTCGTCGTCCTCGCTGATGTATTCATCGCGCATGACCTCGTCGATGCGATCGGCCATGTCGTCGTCACTGAGCTTGCTGCGCTTTGAGGCGCGCGACTCGGTGTCCGAGGGGACTTCTTCGATGTGAGCGTTGCTCACGACTTCCTTCAGCGCGCGGATTGTCTCCGGCGTGCCAGCGACGTCTAGGTCCTTGGCGAGCTGGAGGGCTTCTCCGAGCCAGTCACCGCGGGGGCGCTTCTTGCCCTTGTTGGGGGCAGGTGCTGCGACCTTCCGAGTCCTGCTGCCCGAAGGCGCTAACTCGACGACGGTGCTGGTCGTCGGGGCGGGGATCGACACGGTGTCGGCGATGTGCATTTCTGCGTGCTCGTCGTGCGAATGCGGCTTACCACGGTTTTTACCGCCGCGCTTTCCCCGGGGAGTAAAGCCTTTAGCTTTCTCCTTGCCCTTGTCCTTCCACTCCTTCTTACCCGCACTGCTGCTGCCCTCAGGGCGCTGCTGCTGCGAGAATGATGGGATTGCCCTTTTTCTGCTTGATAGCAGAAATCTTCTGGGCGGACGACTGTCCCTTGTTCTTCGACTGTTCCCAGGAGGCGGTTAAAGCGTCCTGGGCGCTGCTCGGCGTGAGATCCTTGATCTCAATCTTGTTGAGGCCAGCTGGATAGCTGTCTCATACCGAGGTGGAGCGGCCCCCAAAATAATAGGGTTCTCATCTGCGGCGGCAGAGAGAGGCCGGCTCCATCGAGCTCGTCGAGTTGCTCTGGATCTTTGAGATCGCAGGGCCGGGGTGCTCGTTGGCCGGAATACGGACGTTTACAGCTGCCTTGAAGAAGGCGAAAGCCCCCATGGCGCTAGTCCCTCCGTAGAGCCCTTTCAGGGTATTCCAGATTGACTTTGCAGTTGTCTTGGTCCTGACAAGCTGCGAGACCTCGACGCTTAGGCGCAAGCGAATGCTGCCCATAGCCTTGGATTGCATCTGCATCCAATCGAGAACTTCTGAGCGGTTTGCTCCGTCTGAAGCCAAAACAGGCTCATCGAAACCGTCGGGCAACTCGATGAGAATCCAGACGCCTTGCGACTGCAAGTATGCCTTCATCAGATCGGCCCAATGGCGGTAGTTCGATCCGTCGAGGACGGGGACGAGGTTCTGCAGAGAGTTCGACATTTTCTTGTTTGTTGGTGGTAGAGCGGTTGGTTGATAAGGTTCTGTGAACGCATTATCAGCGCTCTGACTTATGCTGCCGGGACGGCGCTGACACCACACTGGACTCATTGTTTGGGATGGCGACAGCGAAGCTGTGCCCGACCTGCAGCCATATAGGCGCAAAGTCTCCCCCTGACGTCAAAGCCCCTAAGGGCGACGTCCAGGCAAGCTAACCTGACCCGCAGCGGACGCAGCCATAAAGGCGCAGTACCGCGCAGTGTTCAGGGCTCATAACCTGACGAGCAGGCTACTCTTACGCAGTGTAGCGGGACGCTAGCTTACCTGGTTTGTTAGCTGTAAGGCTTGATGCACACGAAAGTTGCTGTTGAGCGACTTGGGATTGTACTACACTACAGGGGTCCTTATATACATGTAGGAGACCGTCTGACTAAGCTACTGTATAGTACCAATCCCGATGCATGTGATTCTATCTACAATGCATGTGTTACTCCTGTTACCCGGAGTACCGGTGTGTGAACTCGGCTGCCTAGTTAGGCGCTCTCTTATTGTTCAACATTAGCAAGGGGGAGTGTTGAACAATAGAGAGCGCCTAACTAGGCAGCCGAGTTCACACACCAGTACTTCGGGTAACAGAAGTAACACATGCATTGTAGATAGAATCACATGCATCAGGATTGGTACTATACAGTAGCTTAGTCAGACAGTCTCCTACATGTATATAAGGACCCCTGTAGCGTAGTACAATCCCAAGTCGCTCAACAGCAACTTTGCGTGCATCAAGCCTCACAGCTAACCAACCAGGTAAGTTAGCGACCCGCTACACTGCGTAAGGTAGCCTGCTCGTCAGGTGCAAGAGGTGTATCGGCTTTATTCGCCTCCGGTGACTGCGGTGTCTCCGGGATGCACTGGAACAACGCCTGTACGAAATTCATCCCCATCTTCCCGGCTACTTGCCCCTGGTAAGCACTGTCTTGATCTCCTCAGCTCGCCTTCCCATCTTGCCCCATGCCACACATCCGTCAATTCATTGGTATTTGACTCGCGCAAGCTACATCCTGGCGACCTGGAACTGCCTCTACAGCGATGTTAGAGCACAGTTTGACACATAATGCAGGGTCATACAGATGTATAAGTGCCACTGAACTAGTCATTGGAAGCGCTCACACTCTGAGCGCAGACATACGGTTCGTCCTAGCGACGAGGCGGGTTATTCGAGTGCTAATGTATGTGTCTGAGGCGGACGCGCATGAACTGCATACTGTTTTATGAGGATATCTTGGTTGCCATTAACATGAATACACCATTGATGATACAACGCCCTGGTTCCGAGTCCTTTTCTTCGAATCGGAGGGATAAACCCCCTTCAGAGGTGTGTCTAATGTCTACCTACGTGTGGGAGACAGCGCGTCAACTTGGATACAGTGGTGAGTGATCATGGTGGGCAGAAGTCGACTTACTCTTTCAACCATTTGCATTACGAGTCCAGGTTCGTACGCGTTGGACAAAACTGCATGATCATGTGCATAAGCGAATTTAATCGACGAGCTGAGGTTCTCACATAAAAGTGACATGCCTACCCGGGTCGTTGTTCCGACCTCCAAACAGGATGAGTCTAGAGGTCATCTGACGCATTTGCAGTACACTCTACTGCACTGCACTAAACCATTCGTCGTAATAGATAAGCCCTCCGGGGATATGTCCCACCTCGTTGTGTATCTCGGTGTTTCTGGCCATTTGGTTCTGTCATCTTCGATTGAACCATCCCTGGATGTGTTTCCAACGCCGCAACCTTCGGTAGCATAAGCGGTAGACGGATGTTCAAAGCGCCGCGAGGACTAGGCGTACCGGTAGAAGTTGAGACATCCCTCCGACGAAGAGACGGAGATGCTGGGGCAGCCGATATTCAGCGTGAAGTACGAGGTTATCCGAGTAGCTCTCATATGCCCCGAACAAGAGAAGACGATCCCCGACCATGCATTAGATAAGGCTTATGATTGACCGTAAGCATTGTATGCATCAAGTCTTCGCAGAGGTCGCCGATGTTCAGCGGTCAAGTGTCCTGAACTGGTAGGGTGTACTGACCTGCAAACAGGCTGAGGATGAGTTCACTTCAGTTTAGAGATAAAGACGTTGAAACTCGATAACAAAGGCAATGCGTGCCTACCCACAGTTGTTTTTCCTGCGTTCCAGCCCGTGTGGCGCATGTTATCCGATAGTGCTTCTACCTTGCTTCTACCGTGGCGACGGTAGCAGTAGACATGGGCATATACCAATTGCAAATGAATCTTCTCCCGAGATACTGCCTTCACTGCGAAGATAGCCCTGGAAGATAGACGGCTTATGCATCGAGGAGTATGCTCCCTTCGGGAGGACTAGCACCGAGTCGCCGGGTTCGCAGAGCCATGCCTATCTGGCCGAGAGCATCGCGGGCTGGCTAGGCCACCCGGCATGGGAGCTGGGTTACTCCGCATATACGTCCGTCGGATCGGAAACGGCGGTTTCAGGCACTGAAAGGTGGTGTTGGTGAGCCGTAAATGACAGTATACCCTTGCAGAAACTCTCTTCCAACTCGCGGTGAAGTTCGGATATCAACCACGAGGTAAGATCAGAACGAAGCGAACGTATGCATCACCTACAAATCGCACGCAGTCATGTTATTGTAACTTGAGAAAACAAACTTTGGAGTGTTAATCGATGGCTCACTGAGTATCAGCACTTAACGCCGAATGTGAAAGATGCAAGCTGTGGGTAACAAAGGGCCTATATCAGCCAATGAGGACTAGAACGTACTCCAAGCCTTGCAGTGGAACAAGGCGTACTACGACCGGCGAGATGTGAACCGCGCATTGTAAGCACTCTACGATTGCTTTTGAGCGTCACCGCATATGGAGATCGGCGGACAGCAGCGTACCGAACTCCGTGCGCTTGCAACTGACAGCTGTCGGACAGTCAAGCAAAATTAATTAGAGCATGAAAAAGTCCGTGGTAGCCATGGTATGTCTCTGTGACTTGATGTTTGGAACGTCCGCGCGAACGCAACACATGGTGAGCTGCCTTCGATGGCAGCTATTCCTATCAAACGTTCGAAGAAGATGCACAGCCATGTGCATACAACATAAGCCAAACAGGCAATTGGGAGTGAGTTGCGCACCAGACTCATGTTGCGGCGAAAGAGATAATCAGGAGTACGTATCCTGATCCATCTATCGCGTCCTATGGTGTCGTCCATCGGAAAAATGGACTTGCGAGTCTAGAAGCGGCTACTTATCGCTAGCTAGGTCAACAGATTACCGTCAAGTCAAAGGCATCAGCAAAACATCGATAGAAGGCGGCGAAGGCTTACGACATCCACACACGTTCTCAAGGACACCACTTCACTGTGAGCATGTGAAGGCTGGGTCAGCACCCAGTAGACATGATCTTCTCCAAAATTGGGTTCAGATACGGAGGACAGCGAACTTGCTTTGTTGAAGTTTGGGACAACTTGACGTATACATCGCCATCCGACGGCCTGTGAGAGTGGCCTCGGAATATACGTGCCAACTTTCCGTGTTCCACAGAGGGGACCGGTCACTATATACCAGCTGTCAATAGAATAAAAAGTTGTGAGGTGATAGAGACGGGAAGGAAATGAACAGAAACGAATGTATCCTGCTTTCAATCATCGACTCTAGGACGTAGTTGATACATGCGGTCACGTGAGCGGTGGGCCGAGGTCTCCGGCCAGGCAATCACGCAGACCTCCGCGCGCCGACCTCCGAGGCCGTCAGTCTCCCGGCGACGACGGTCATCGACCTGCAACTCACCCCGCCCGACATGACAACCTTGTAGGCCTTCCCATTTCGCAGAGACACGCTTCTCTTCGCGTGAAGAACGCAGTCGGCCTGCGCTATTTCTCCCGTGACCGCATCATAGGGTCTCCCACATCCAACAAGCTCAACGCGCCCCCCGCTTCGATCAATGGCGAAGGCGCGCCGTGGGGATGCGCTCTCGGTTTGGACGATGTACTGCGCTTTTCGGCGAGACGCACGAGGCTCGGCGGCGCACCCTATGGGGGCATGCGATCATCTGAGCGAGGTTATTGCATTGCAGGTACCTCGTGAGCTGAGGGAACGTACATACCAGCGTAGCGCACCGGGCTGTTAGAGTGATCGAAAGGCAGGCAGGCATGCATAGGACATCGAACTTAACGCGCCCTTGGCTCTTGGCCGGTAACGTTGTAAAGGCAGTAATCTAGTCAATCGTGGGTTACGTGGGAGGACGCTACCTGTGTGACCCAAGTTTGAACTCGGAATGCGACGACGAACACATGTATCAGAGTCTGGGCAGGGGTAAAGTTGCGAACTGTCGGCGGAGTGTGTGTTGACAACACGTCTTTGGTGCACAGGCGGGGTGAACGTGGTGTTCGTCGGTATTGAAAGGCAGCTCAGCTTCAACAATCGAGGCCCAAGCCGACGTCGCATCAAGATGGGGAAACGGTGCACACCTGTACCAAGACCAGTTTCCGTGGTGGAGGCCGCACTGCGGGCGTCCATACAACCTAGCCCGGCGTCTGACATGCTATATCACTTCCTCGGTGCTTCCTCGCTCCCGTATGGGTAAGGTAACGCCCATTCACCGTTCATGTGCGGGGGTTAATTGGGATATGCGCTGATCGTCAGCTGCGCTCGACGCACCGTGGCATGAACTGTGTCCGCGTCATCGGGGCCAGTTGGGCACCGCTTCTTCGAAGGCAAGCCTGTACTGTGTTCGCACACCGAGCCACAGCGAGTTCGCACGTCCATGGCGCCCTCATATATAGCAACACACGATGCAATGTCCGGCCACGGATTGGCTTCAGTGACCGATGCGGCGGTACCGCGCCCGGCCGATCAATGGGAGGTCCTGTCTCGTGCGTGAACACTGCCAGGGCTGTGTCCCCTGTATGCGGCCGGCGGTGAACTCAATCCGCACGATGGCATTGGAGTAGTGATCGTAGCGTCTAGGTTCTAAGCCAGGACGTGTGCGACATGCCGAGTTTCCCACTTCGCGGCGGCCAGCGATCGACAGGAATAGCACCGACCGGACTTGCTTCGCAGAAGTAGCGAGCACTCGAGTGGAGCACGCGATGGGAAGGCGAAGCCGCCCCGCCCGGCGATGCGCACGTCGTGAGCGCGCAGCGTTACATCGGAGGGCTCCAAGGCGAGTTCGGGGCTTCGACTGGGGTTGAGATAGTAGCAAGAATGCTGTGCACAGTATGTCGGTGGAGCGAGCGTGAGGGCGCGGTCATCGTCCGTTGGGTGCGGAGAGACGGTATTTCTGGCGACGAACTGGAGAAGTTTGTTGCATTGAAAGGAAGACCTGCTGCGGAGTGGAGAGACGACGCGCGCCGCGAGGCGTAACCGTGTTTCTCCAGCATGGACCGGGCAAGTGGGCATGGGCGCGGGCTAGTCCTCGCAGAAGGGGAATACGGAAGCGGTACTGACCTCATCAACGTAGCGGCTGCATAACGGGGGTTGCTGCATCGGGTATGCGTATGAGCACAGGCGGAGTGGAATGTGGTCTAGGCGGTGAGCGTACGGGACAATCGCGGCGATGGGGACACAACAGCTAGCTATGATGTAGGCACCAGGGCGAACCGTACAGGACTCGCCGGTACGAGCCTGAAAGCCAAAACGTCCTTAGGCCTCGCAACACCACGCGTAGCTACCCAATTGGGGAGATCGATAGTGGACGCGGACGAGGAAGGAGCGGGCGCAATACTGGACCGAGATATCGCACCTAGTAACGCCGGTGCGCTGGCATGGACCGGATGGTATATGTTTTGATTATGTCACTGAGCGTGGTGACTGTGGCTGGCTACTGCCTTCAAATTCCCACCAGCGGTTCTTGTTGTCGTGCATTCATTGCCTGAAGTGTTGACCCGAGGTGCCACCGGAAGCTTCAGGACAAGCAAGGCAGATAACATACGACGCTTAGGAGTAGGGTCTGTGATGCGTATGTTGAGACGGCGTATCTTCCGATGGAAGGAGAGCAGATGCAGTGATAGTTGCCCGTGAAGTCGTCACCGGAGGAGTCATCACTACGCACCTCAAAGATCGAGAAAATGATCGGCGATGCATTGCGCTATATTTGAAGTAGGGACATTGAGTAAGCGATAATAGGACAAAAGTATGATAGCGGTCTAGCCGCGAGCTTGATCGGTCGACTGCCTCCGGGCCCGGGTTTTGAATTGCGAAGCAGGCGTTGTGGCCAGAAAGGGCGAAGATGCATGGCCAAGGCCTTTGTGGCGTCTTCAGGAAGCATGCGATCGGCAGACAGGGAGCTCGGCATGGCCCCAGAGACGTCGCGCCCACACGGTCACTTCGGTGGACGCGTACGAGTCCGCGCGGAGACGAGCGTGTGTTTGATGTGTGCTTCACCCAAGATCAGAGAACGACGTGCCCGGGCCGGGAGGAGGCGCGGCTAGCGATAAGAGGGGGAGGATAAGCTGCGGTACGAGGCAAATGCAGGGGCGGAACCTTGGCTGAAGATTGGCACCGGTTTGGCAGGAACGAGGAGGTTGCCAGCGCGATGATGAGCAACGGACGGAGATGGAAGCGACACGCATGGAGGATCGATGGAGATCTCGCACAGTTCGTGGCCTCGGCTTTGTGACGTCGGTGGCAGACGGCAGCGGGATATGGAGGATGTCGGCGGAGAAAGCCGGCAGACGGGCCGCTCGCCACGTGGTCCGGCGGATCGATAGACGAGAAGGACGGGGCGCCCGGGTCGGGGTCCGACGGGATACAGAGGGAGGTGCAATAAAAAACAATACAGCGAATGGAGGCGGTTTTTCGGCAGAACACCCATCTTGGCGCGCAGCGGCGAGGCCCTGTATTCGACCGCGTCGCACCTTTTGCGTATTTCTCCAACTCGCCTTCCTCCTCCCTCTGGTGCTGCCTGAGCCCCCGCAGCTCGCAGCTGCTACCGCTCCCCCGGTTTCTCTCTGCGAACCTTGTTACGACTTCCGATCGCCTTCCTCAACTCACTCTTCCATTTCCCGCTTCGCTTCTGCCACCTTGTCTCATTAGCTGTCCCCGCCATGTCTTTCGTCCTCACAAGACCCCCGTCTCCCCGCCCGGACATGCACCCCCACCCGGACGAGGACTCCCTCATCGCTGCCCTCAGCACCGCCCTCCAGACCGCCAACTCCGCCCACCACGACCACGACATGCACCGCGACAAGAAGGACAGCCCCTACCTCGACATCCTCGTCTCCTCCGACACTCTTGTCCTCCGCGGCACCGGCGTCGATGTTGACCCCGCCCTCCTCAGCGGCAATGTCGTCCTCCACCTCACCGAGCCCACCTCCATCAAGGAGATTACCCTCCAGTTCAGGGGCAAGGCCCGCCTCCCCGTCTCCTCTGCAGAACCGTGAGTCTCCTTGCTTCGTCTCTTCTTCCTCTCGCTTCGTCTGTCCCCTTGCCCCTCGGCTCCCAACCGTCGAGGCTCTGCGGGTGTATGCGGGCGGGATACTGCTTCCACGACTCGTGGTAACCGTATTGCGCCTTTCGTCCACCAATAGAGTGCACGGTGTGATACCATCCATCTGTCTTCCGCACTTGTCAACCCCCTTCCCGTCTTTGAATCGCGGATCGACGCGAGGGTGGGCCTTGAGCTTGTGGGTTTGATCACAGGACGCGCATGGCCAGTCTTGCCCAGCGCGCCGCGGCCCGACTATACTCAGCACGCCACAGCCCGACGTACGCGTGCTATTGTCCCCTCACCTCACGTGCATGCCACGATGTTCAAGGTCAATTCAATCGACAGTGACAGAGGATGGAGATAGCGCGGTGCACGCGAGGATGGCGGAGGACACCGCCCGCTCAGGCGGCTCGAACGCGTCGTAGTGACGCGTTAAACCTCGCCTCCGAGACAAGCCTATTTTCTACGCAAATCTTTGTATACGCAATGTCGCCGACTTATTGCTTTGCGAGTATATCGCTAGGTTTCCAGATCTGTCTCGAATAGCAGCTGATGCCTTGAATCCCGCAGGTTGTCATTGAGTTCCTCGTCTATTACGTACCTCGTCTGCAATCACGAGTGGTCCTTCCTCGAAGGAAACCGCTCACATGCCCATACATTGAAGGCCGGCCGTCACATGTTCCCCTTCCAGCTCCAGATCGGCGGCTCCCTCCCGTCGTCCATTGCCACAAGTGCATTGGGCGGCGCCTCCGTCCATTACAAGCTGCGCGCGACCATGGTCCGCCCAGGATTCGCCATCACCCACCGCGACCTCACTGCGCTCTGTCCGATCACCATCATGCGCGGCTTCGGACCCGAGGCGCTTGAATATCAGCAGACACTCGAGATCGAGAACACCTGGCCCGAGAAGCTTATGTACAGTATCATGATCCCGCACAAGGCATGGGCAGCAGGGGAGAAAGTCACCGCGGTGGTCAAGTTCTCGCCTCTCGTGAAGGGTGCGCGTGTGTTGAACGTGACGACGACGATTAACGAGACCGTGAAGCTGTACACGCGCAGCGGGACGCAGGAGAGTACGCGGATGATATCGAACAACAGGCACGATATTATCGACGGGAAGGCGATCTGCGTGGATGAGCAGCACCATCGATACCGAATACCTCTTTTGCATCATAATGGCCACCATCGACACACGACATCTATGCCGGCGACACCCGCGAACGGCCTTGCGCATCATCAGGACGGCCCGAGTGCCATGAACAGCGGATATTTCCTCGGCCCGCCCTCGCATCCTGCATCACCTCAGCGCCACACGACTGATCTCGCCCCGCTCACGGCTACGACGTCGAACTCTTCACAATCATCAGGGAATGGCATGACACAATCGACGTCCGCAGCTACGCATGCATCATCTTCCGGCTCAAGCAGCGAGAACCTCCCGCAGACTCCCCCACCGCCTCCCATCAACGTGCTCGTCGACCCGCAGGACGCAGAGTTCATGGAGCCGTCCGTGGACGTGGTCACGACGCTGAACATTGGTGTACCGATGCACGCGACGCCGAGCCACTCGCTCGAGGTGCGTTCTGTCGCACCAACACTGGAATTGAAGCCTGACTCTGTTACAGCCTATCCAAGTGACGCACCGGGTACGATGGTCGATCCTCATCGGCAACCTCGACGGCCACACCTCAGAGCTTCGGTGCTCATTACCGTTGCACGTCCTCGACAACCGGCTGTACGAGGAGGCGCGAGCTGCGACACTACATACACGACGGATATTGCTCGGGCCACAGGATATCGAGGGCGGCACCGCCCTCGGTACGCACGGCGAGGAGGTGGAGGAAGACATGGACTTGCCTTCATATCCGTCGCACGTCCGCGACCGTGTCGCAAACGCGTACCTCCCGGACGCAGCAGCGATGCGCGTCGTGAATCCGTGGGTGATGCAGGGCGTCTCTCCGACAATAATAGGCCCGCCGCGGTCAGAGGTCTCGTCTGGCTTGCAGAGCCCTGCTGCGTTTGAGACTTGGCAGGTCGCGCACACAGCGACCGCGAACACCCAACGGCATCTCCCCCATGAGCCGCCGCCAGGAGCAGCGCCGCTCGAGTGGGTCAACACGGAGCTCCTCTTGAGCCTCAGCCGTGAGGCGCCGGAGATGCCTGTGCCCGTCGCACCCCCGCCTGCGAACATGTCGCCGCCGGTGCGTACACCACCAGAGTCGGCATCGTCCCACTCGCCGGGGGGCAGCCGCTCGCATTCGCGCTTCCCCAGTCGGCGGCCCAGTCGGGCGAACAGCCGCGCGGCGAGTCCGGAGCGGGGTACGACGGCGACTGCGCCAAGCACGGTCAGTACGCATTCTGGGGATACATTCGTGCACAGTGGGAGCCACGCGTCGCGGAACATGCACTCGCTCTTCAATATCGCCATGAAGCCGTTCACGAGTCTCTCCAACACGTTCTCGCTCACGTCGCGCAGCCCGAGTCACTCGAACCTCCACGCACACGGGCTCGCTATCCACAGCCACAACTCGCCGTCTATGCCACTGACACCGGCGATGCACCCTGTCAGGAATGGCACGCTGAGCGCGAGCGCGAGTTCGGTCAACCTCGCGAGCCTCGCACATCACCCGCAGCCGATGACGACGCCGGAGCAGCTGCACTACGCGTTCACAGAGGTGCCGGACTACGACATGGCGAACCGGGGCTTCCTCGGCGGCGGCATCACGCCGCTGTCGAGCTTGCAGGGCCTGCCCAGCTACGACGATGCGGCGCGCGAGCGGGTCCTCAGCCAGACGGAGCGGAGCTTCAGCGACACGGACCTTGCGGGGCTGTTCGCTGCGGCGCAGCGTCCCGGGAGGGTGACCAGAACGATGTCCAGGACTGCGGCGAGCACTCCACCGCCGCCACCCTAGTTTGTTGTACCCAGTTATACATTAGCTACTCATTTGATCCCCCCTCCTCATAGTATGTACTGTACAATACACAAACCCTTAGACGCACCTTAGACGATATGTTTTTGCATGGATGACACGCTGGATGGACAGCTTAGTATTACTAATGTCGTAGATTTAGTTCCGCACAATCAATGTTGTTGTTTCGCAGAGCATAACGTGTGAGTGAGTTGCCGTTGCTGCAACATTTTTGTGATGCACACAGAAGATCATGCGTATATAGGCCATGTCGCCGGTTCCGAGCAGTGGCATCCAACAGTCCCCATCATTTTTGCACGCATCGACCGTCATTTGACTGCGTCGTGGTCAGGCGTTTTCTACGACAGTCTACGTAGCAACAACCTGAATGTGGCCAGCACTCAAAGTGAGTTACACTTTCGTAAACAGTGTTGATACCATACACATATCCACGGTTGCGGTAGCTCGTCGAGACTAGTGGTTAAGCATGGTTACTCCTCTGTAATAACCCTTCCTCCATCACCATCATGTCATGGAGGTAGGCGAACGTCACTCAAAGCACGCGACGCACATCATATTCGTACGTCGCCACGGTATCATTGTCCCTCTCTCTCCATGTTCGTCACCCATTGACGTGCATATTGCACCACTGGCAGTGAGTTGTCGCATCTACTTGAGGTGCCACCTTATTACTGATGGACATTGGCTGCTCATACAGGCTGCTCAAGTTGATGCACGAGCCCCGGGGCCCAGTGCACGAAGCGCAACTGCAATCATTTGATTAGTGACTACTAGTATGCACTTACAAAGCCTGTCATGACACAGCCGCTCTCGCGTATGCCGTAACACTGGAACCTTGGTGACGAATGACACAAGTAGTAAGTACTGACTGCGGTCCAAGAAGCCTCCTACTTCTCAAATTAATCACTAGCGGATCTCGAGTCCGCACCGATCGCACGATTCGCACCTCGTATAAGTAGTGGAAGACGATCATCCCCAACCTCGCAGATTGCGGCATTGCGCATACCAAGTCGGCCATCTTTGCAGTCCTGCAGCCCAGCTACACTCTTTCCATTATGCTCACTCTCCTGGGCCTCGTAGGGCTATTACTACCAACTGTCGCGTTGGGCTCGTCTTCACGGCGTGACATGCAGTTACATGAGTATCGTACGGAACCCTCGTCAGGATACATAGCCATAGGACCCGCGCCGCCCGAAACAGTCCTTACACTGCGTCTTGCTCTTGTGCAGAACAATCTGACAAACCTCGTTGATACCCTCTACGACGTCAGCACCCCGTCAAGCCCGAACTACGGTGCCTATCTGAGCAAAGAAGAGGTATCGTATGGCGCATTGCTATCTGTTTTACCCACAAGCTCACCATACCATCTGCAGATCAGCGCCTACCTCTCGCCGACGAATGAAACAGTGTCCGTGGTCAATTCATGGCTCAGCGAGAACGGGCTGGGCGCAACGGGCTTCTCTGCTACCGGCGGCTGGCTCTCAGTTCAGATGCCTGTCAGCGCCGCTAACGATCTCTTCTCCGCAAACTACTCTGTCTTCACGCATTCGGCAACTGGGAAACAGACCGTCCGCACCCTTGCTTATTCTATTCCCGCAGACCTTGCTGACCACCTCGACTTCGTGCACCCCACTATATCGTGAGTCCGCTTTTGGGGTCGATGGTATGCGTTGAACTTAACATCGGGACGCGACGTAGCTTTCCTCATCCTGGGAGTGGCACATCTATTACGGACTCTTCATCATACGTCACTATCGATGCTGGTAGTACGGGCCCCTGTAATGTCAGTCTCATAACCCCTGCCTGCCTGCAGTGGTTATATGATATTCCGACGACGCCGGCGAAAAGCGATGGCAACGCACTCGCTGTTCCGGGTTACTCTAACGAGTGGCCGCAAATAGCGTACTTAACGGTGAGTCATACGTTGTCTCGAGGGCCAGGCGAGACTGAAACGCCTTGACAGACTTTCTTGGAAAAGTATCGTCCAGACGTCAACCCAGACAGGACATGGGAGCTAGTGACACTCGACGAAGGTTCCGACCCGCAGGGCTCGAACAGTACGAGTATAGAAGGGGTGAGTCTGACAAAATGAATGTGGATCGCAGCTTCGCTTAACGCCCTTGTATATCCATATGTGTAGAACCTGGACGTGCAGTACACGATCGGCCTCGCAACCAACGTGACCGTGAAGTTCATATCAGTCAGCAATGTCTCTGTTCCTCCGGAAGATGAGTTCGCAAGCTATCTACTCGATACGGCGACATACATGCTCGACTTGGACAGCCCACCGCCCGTTATGTCGACGAGCTATGGTTGTGACGAGGAGAGGGTGTCTCAGAAACTTGCGAAGTACGTGTCGTGTCCATGTGATGCTGTCTATGCTGAAGGTTTATCGCATGACCTTTCCGTAGGAAATTGTGTTCGTCATACGCAGCTCTTGGCGCACGCGGTGTATCCGTTCTCTTCGGCTCAGGCGACGGCGGTGTCTCCGGTATCCATTACCCAGATGAGACGTGCACAACGTTCATACCAACCTTCCCTGGAGGGTGCCCTTAGTGAGTCTTGCTTGGTAGAC
Organism: Fomitopsis betulina; assembly: GCA_022606075.1. NCBI lineage: Eukaryota > Fungi > Basidiomycota > Agaricomycetes > Polyporales > Fomitopsidaceae > Fomitopsis > Fomitopsis betulina. The sequence continues at coordinate 69,602 of JABYQK010000083.1, forward strand.
CCATCGTGACCTGCTAAGCTAAACTTCTGACAGCCTCACCTCCGTCGGGGGCACAAATCTAGTACCAGAGATTGCCGCTGACTTCTCTGGCGGCGGTTTCTCGAATTACTGGACGCGGCCACCTTACCAGGAATCCGCTGTCGCTCAATACCTGGACTATCTTGGCGATACCAATGCCGGTCTGTATAATTCAAGCGGCCGCGCATTCCCCGACGTCGCTGCGTACTCTGTCAATTTCGATGTGATCTACGGCGGCGCAGAGGGACCTATTAACGGAACGAGTTGCGCCGGTCCTACTTTCGCGAGCATCATTTCCCTGCTGAATGACGAGCTCATTGCCGCGGGGCGCCCGGTGCTTGGATTTTTGAACCCATGGCTGTATTCCAATGCGTCTGCCACGTTGACAGATATCACTATCGGCAACAACTTTGCGTGCTCGAACTTCACTACAGGGTTTAATGCTACGGTCGGATGGGATGCGGTGAGTTGCTTTCTGAGTTACCGAGCAACGAGAAGCTAACAGTGCCGTAGGTAACGGGCTTGGGTACGCCCAATTACAAGAAGCTGAAGGCAGTGCTTGGTTTGTGAGGGGTTTGCGTCATGACTCGAAGTAGATGCTATGCTGAGCAATACATAACGAGCTGATGTCGGGAGGGAAGCCGAGGTGTACTCTGAAGTTCACATCCAATGTCTGGACCTCATCCAATCCCTGATCGGTACGTATGCTTTGACATCGAATGCCAATCAAGTGACAGCGATTTGTGTTCCTTGGTAGGCAATGGTAGTCTCAATTTCAGAGTATGAAAGCTGGCAAGCGTCTCTTATGCAGCAATGGGTATTTCCCGACGTACGGGACCAAGTATGCCCACAATAGAGTCGTTGAGAACCTGTTGTTTTACTCACTGGGATGGATAGGGTTCATGCTACTGGCTTGTCATCTGAGCATGCGAAAAGGCGAACTCGCTATGGACTGTAGTGTTTTGTAGTCACAGCGTGCAAATACCCGCCGCAGCTCTCAACTTTGTGAAGTCGGGCGTTCCCAGACCAGTAACCTATCAACACATGAGGTTCTCGCACTAGTCATGAGTCATTCACAGACTCACAGGATCCAGCCAACCGTCGCATTGAACCCAGTCGTCCAGTACGAGCACGCATAATTATTCCCCTCCGTGATATCTGTGAATGCGGACACGGCATCGGAGTACAACCATGGATTCAGCCATCCTAGCTGCGGCTTCCCCACATTGAGGAGCTCATCGTGTAAGAGCGAGATGATACTCGCGAATGTGGGCGTCGATGCGCTCGTCCCACCGATGTAAGTGACCTTTCCGTTGATAAGGATCTCGTAAGCTTCACCGTATGCTGCGACATCCGGGAAAGCGCGGCCTGAAGCATTGTAGAGCGCAGCATTCTCGTCCCCAAGCGCGTCGAGGAATGAGATCACGGCGGCGTCTTGATACGAGGGCCGAGCCCAGTAGTTCGAGTATCCACCGCTGGAGTAATTGACCGCTTGCTCAGGGATGTTTACAGTACCACCGATGGATGTGACGCTGGCAGGGGGCAAGAGTGGAAGGCGAGCTGAGGAGATCAAGACAGTGCTTACCAGGGTCAAGTAGCCGGGAAGGTGGGGATGAATTTCGTACAGGCGTTGTTCCAGTGCATCCCGGAGACACCGCAGTCACCGGAGGCGAATAAAGCCGATACACCTCTTGCACCGAGCTGGGCAAGCATGTTGCATTGGTTACTGAGCGGGTAGCTCCTCACAGCGCGATTACTTGCTAACCCAAGGACGAAACATACAAAGCCAATTTTGGCGAGACTGTATCTTCGTCTGCGCCGTAGCTGGTCGAAATGACTAGTGGCGAAGCGTTGAGACTCAAGAAGTATGCTGTGGAGTCGATGACTAGGTTCACGAAGTCGTCGTTGTTGAGTGTCTCCCCACCGACAGTATAGTATGTCACCGGAATGTTGGTTGCTAGTCCGACGGTATATTGTATGTCAAGTGTCTGTCACACATTCCATCATCAGAGTAAGCACAGCATAGAGCCTGAGAATGCGCACCCCTTCGTAGGTTGGGCGCCCATTTTGAGAGAACACCATCGTTGATTGGGATTACGTTGTAGGTGGTGTTGAGATTCATGTCAGGTCGTAGCACCTGTAACCACGTCTGTTTTCTTTCGTCAGCTTGCGTGGAACATAATGGATGAGAGGGCTCAAGATCTCACATAGAGGTCGGAAGTGATGGGCCACTGATACTCATATCTGGTCACAGCAAGCCGGTTTGACGGATTGGTCGCAGCTGCAGACGGAATGTTGTATAACGACTGTAGACATGAAGGGGTCAGCCCATCCTGGGGCATCGAGGCAGTCACTAGCCCGCTCGGTTTGCGACCATCTATCGCTAGTAGACCATTGTATGGCAGGCTTGTTCCGATACAAACCAGGGAAGTACGGGAGGAAGGTTGGTTGAGGTTACCATTCAAGAAGACACATCGCGTACGACACGGTGGGGTGTACGAGGTCAAGATGACCAACTAGATCTGTGGGGATCGAGTATGAAAGCGTACGAACCGCCTGTCTTCCCGTGTCACGATGCGTGTAGAGAACTCGGCCTCAAAGGCTTCGTTCGCCTTGCTGGCTGGTACGTCAATAGAGAGCCAGTCGTCCGCAGGAGTGATTGGCGTAGCACTGAGACCGTGCTCATCGAGCCATGCAATCACAGCGGTCACAGATCCTGGCCTCGGGGCTACGAACGCCTCAACCTAATCTCCTCGTTCAAATATGCCAGCAGCGGTGTGATAAACAACTGCACCTCTCTTTTCGATATCTGACTCCCGTAGTTCGTGCTTGAGGGAGTGCTGACATCGTAGAGCGCCTCGATGAGTCCCGTTTCGTCACCGCGAGCTAGAGCCAAACGTAGATTGAGTATCGTATCGTATCGGGTGGGGCTGGGCCACTCAAGGTGAACCCGTGCGGTACGTGTCTGCGCGCTTCGTGTAATTGCATGCCCCGTCGTGTTGGTATTCCAAGTGCAAGCGCGCAGAGGGAGGCGATCACCATAGAGCGGGAAACCATCTTCGCACACGATCCGTTCCGGTGTTCGAAGCAGCTAGCAGGAAAGAGGCTAGAGTGTGTAATGCTCACATGGGGTGGCATTGATATAGCGTCACAGGGAGCGGTATGGACGGGCAGTTCACGCCGACATCAATATGGCGGAATAGATTTAGTTAGTGGACATCAACATACTTGGCTCGCTACCCAAAGCCGCGGAAGCTCACCTTGCTTCTACGCACGTTCCTCGCGCCGACCCGTCGCCGGTAGGGATGCACCCAGTCTCAGGCGATATTGTACGACTCTATGACGTCTCATAGGATACTCGCTTCCGTGTAGGGGATTATCGACCATGTATATCTGTACATCCTGTGTTCAATAGTCATCGCATAGAACATCCTGGTCGACAATTGAGCACGGTCGCGGCGGTGAGGGACCAGGGTATTGAGAGACACAATGTCACCCCCAAAGAGCGCAATTCAGTAACATATATGTACCAATGAACATGGTACGGACTGTGCAAGAGCGACACACCAATGTCGTAAATAGTCAGAACTGTGAGCAACTTGACGGTCTGCGTGCAATGATCAACCTATTCAAATGGGGATAACTGAGTACTCAGCCACAAGACACATTGATAGCGATGTTGATAAGTGAAAGCAAGAACTCGTGCGACCCGTCGTGCGAGAGCCCTCTCGTTGAGATGAACTGAAAGAATGATCAGTGTTGCCGCCAAGTTTGTTCAAAGTCGATTCAGAGCGCGCCCCCGGCGGCAGTCTCCGACATTGTTTGCATATATTTCTTAACCGAGATATCCTCGTAAAACAGTATGCAGTTCATGCGCGGCCGCCTCAGACACATACACTGGAATGCCAGGATGTAGCTTGAGCGAGTCAGATACTAAACAATTGAGAGCTCGTCGGATGCGATGTCAGGGTGGCGCGAGGATCGGAGGCGTGTGGCGAGAGGCGCTCACCTGGGAGTCTGGGACGGCAACGAGCATCGTCCTCCTCCTCCTCCTCCGTACACATTGAGTCAAGTAGCTCAGAAGCTCATGATACAACGCAGTTAGCCCAAAATACTGCTGGTAAATCCTGTGGTAGGGCCCAAGATCATGGTGTGTAGGCAATTCTGCTCGAGCTGTGTTCATAATCTTGATGCCCACGGTGTTCTCTACAAGGAGGGCTTGGGAGGCTACAAAGATGTAAGGGGCAAGAGAGGTGGCCTTAAGGACTTACCGTACATGCTCCTGGATGTGATCCTGGAGGTACGACATCGACAGCTTGCATGCATTTGTCGTTCGCTCAAGAGTCCTAGGTGCTCCGCTAATTAGAGCCTCGCGACCTGCTCAACCTCGCACGTACCACGAAACCATTCCGTAAACTTCTCATCAGTCGTAGCTCTGCAACTCTGTGGAGGGCCGCTCGAGCCAACGTACCAGGTCTACCCGACTGCCCACCACATCTAAGTGAGCCCGCATACGCCGACCTTTGCTTTTCTTCGCTATGTCATGTAAGTGAAATGCAACGCCCGCGTCCATCGCTTGGCTAACATATCTTATCGTATCAGAACTGCCTAAAGCCAGGTATACAGAATGTACTATGGGAGCTTTCGAAGCGGTACTGTGCCCCTTGTACAAAGAAACTGTAAGTTTAAGCTCTTCACTCGCCACTGTCGTCTCGTTTTCGACGCCAAATCCAGAATTTTAGCACGGGAAAGACCTTTCTGCGAACTAATTGGTAGTTGGGAATCTCGTTGCGCGCGTGAAGGTTTATTGAGCAAGGTAGCACCTTTTTCTGATCCGCCCGTCTGTGACTCACCACGTTCGTTAAGGTCCCGACTCGTGATGGGGAGCTTTACCTGCGCGCAGAAGTGGATGAGCTGAGATCGTACCTGATTCAACGCACGAGCGGCGATGCTCAATGTACGGAGTCCATCAAGCAACGCAAGCAACTCACGATGGCTATCAAACAGGTGTGTTTTGATGTCCACATCCTGTAATTTTGCTATCAACGGCCCTATTTGTAGCATGCAGAGTTATGCTGTGCTTGGGAAACGCAACGGTTGACCAACAGGAGAGCCGAGCTCGATGATATGCGACAACAGCGTCTCATGACGTAGGCCCTGAGCAGTCCCGCTATGTACATTCAGTCTCTGACTCGTTTCATCCAGCGCTGTGTCTAAGCTTCGTGAGTTAGGCTGGGGAAGTGAGCTCGATAGAATCGCCTCGGAGACCTATGAACCTCTGCGTCAACATGGCCCACTGCGACTCGCCAAGCCTCTCACCGACAGAGGTGAGCCCCCTTCCTCGGTAAAATGGGGACAACCGACATCTAATCACGGCCAAAACATGGCTGAAGATTCAGGACGATATCGTGGAATGCATGGAGATGATCAGAGAAGACCGTCTCCGAGATAGGCGACAGGCTATACTCTGCGCACGCCTCCGTACCTTGCGGTCTATCGTGTCAGCGGCGCGTACAGCACCGCCGATGCGCACAACCACGGACGAGTACAAGCCAGGGGTGCATGACCTCGCGATCATGCCGGAGGTCTGCGAGCTGATCGATGCCCCGGGCGACGACGACTTGGACGACAATGAGCTCGCTGACGCCCTAGTCCCGATGTTGCCCGCCCTCGAGAGGAAATGGCAACAAGAACGGAGAACAGAGTACCGCGCCCTGCTCGCTGATCACCTAGATGCAGTAGACGGGGTAGACGTGCTCGAGCTCGCGGCGGCGGTATTCAGATGCAGGCGGGGCAAGCGCCTGACGCAGTACCCAGTGATGCTCGCGCACAACTGCAAAGAGCTCCCTCATGTTCGAGAACCCGGTATTGCTCCTCAACGACTACTGCCGTTCTGTCGCGGAGACCCTCGACCGGTGCCCTCTGGCCATCTCCGGATTTGAAATACCGCTCTTCAAAAACTGAATTTATCAAGCTCGTCAAGCTGTTTCGAATGGACCCGGAGGCAACTACGCAAGCGGATCTAGAGAACGCTGACGTCAGGATTGTCTATAACAATCGTGATATAGGGGTTGTCGAGTTGATGACCTGGCGTCGCATGGTGAGTCCGATTTTCTCCCGAGCCTTCTTCGATGGTTCAACGGTCGCAACGGCAGATCGAATATGTACAAGACTTGAAAGAGCGCAATCACCACTCTTCGGTCAAGTATTGGAAGGCCGCCACTAATAAGGATAGAGCAGCAGTGCGCGACATCGAAGCCAAGCGAATGGAGGACATGCGGGGCACAGACGTATTGGTTAGCAAGCACCGGTTAAGGTGGTGCTGCGGACACTGCGACTTCTCTCAGAGAGCCCCTTGGGGCAGTCCGCTGACACTCGTAGAGCTTCAGTCCCATGTCGAGGAAGAGTGAGTACGCTGGCATTTCTCCTTCGCCATCCACTGACTGGAGGCGTTCTTGCTGACACATTAGGCATACTATTGAGAACCCATCGCTGGATAATGGTGATATCTACTTGCACCCGGAGAGTTGGCTTGACGTTGGTCCCATCAGAATCAAGTAGAACCGGTCCGACCGACTCAGGAAATCGTGGATACACGGTATTGTAACTTTGCATCGTATTCACTGCTAATGAGAGTCTTCATTGTACGACGCTTAGACATATGTCGCACGAGCCATGCGAAAGTATATCATATATTGATCACTGCTTGGACCTCACTCGAATTGACCCTCGCATCTTCGCAACACTCAGAGAGTCATACAATGAGAACAGAACTCTTTCATCACATCGGTATGTTAGTCATGATTGACTCAAGGTGATGCATAACCTCTCATGTCGCACACGCCTAGCTGCAACTCACCTAGCCTGTCGGGCTAAAGGTATATCTACGGGCCGATTGCAGCGCAATAGACAAACAGTCGAACCGTTCTACAAAGTGCCAAACTCGATATCAGTGCATCACCAACTTCGATTGCATGGTAAGTCGGTACTTCCGTGGGTATGCTATCGACGACGCTGTCGCGATCCGACCTTCCTTACTAACGATCCAAAGCCATCCAGATGGCATTTTGACGGTAGGTTCAGTAAGACATATTAATGCCCCTGAACAAACTTCGGTTCATGTGCAATTTCATGCGCTAACATTGATGCATTGAGCCGATCCGTCAAGCTCAGGGAAGCAGTCAGTCCCCCCCTCACTGCTTATCACTCGCTGCACCATGTGATGCTCCTCGGTGCGATGCAGTGCGCATCGAGTAGTAGCGGACGTACAGATACCATTGTATATCAAGGAATTCGGACGACTTTCCTCAACTCAGAACCCCGGTCCCGGTCCAAACACTGGCACTAGCCCCCTCGCAACAATTCTCCCATAATTGATAGTCCAGTCACGATTTCGATATGATGTGTCACACACACTTCGGTGGTTACACGAAGAATGCGAAAGACACACCCAGGTATTGTCACGTTTGCTTTGAAAGGCGAATCACTCAGGGCTTTCGATGTGCTTGTTTAGGGACCAAGGATCCAGTGCATGGTGCATACACAACGTAATGGTAGTGCCCGTCGATTGCGAGCACGCTGCGGTCTAAGTCCATGAATCATGATTGATCCGGCTGCAGTCACACTGCTAGCATCGTCGAGGTGTCATGCCATCGAGGTGCGACAAAGCCCGCACAGCCAGACTGTGTGCCACGTCGTTGCAACTACTCAGTCGGTACGATGGATTCTCTGCATCAACATCCCTCAAGCAACCACCCTGAGCTTGAATCGGCGTTCATACGATACTGGGCCTTCCTCTGCCAGACAATCGAAGCAAGGCTATCCCTTTCATGCGATCTCACGCTGGCTCGATGGCTGCCTGCTTCTGTTGGCGATACATCTGCGAAGTCGCCGCGGTGCTCATATAAGAGCTGGAGTCACTTCGTCCATCTTCAAACACTTTCACATTACAACTCAGAAGTCGCACAGACATGGGGCAGTACAACAGTCACCCAACTCTCAGAGGATCCACTAGTAGCAAGCAAGTCGACGCATTGCCCACGCCTAACCGCCTTGAGCTCAGGGACTTTGTCCAGGATACCAAGATGTTCTCTCTCTTTATTCAAGCCCTTGGTAAGTCCATTCCGTATTGGATTGACCGAATATTGATACACTATAGATGTCCTGTATCAGAGACCTCTCGAAGACAAGTTCTCGTGGGCAGCTTTGAGCGGCATCCACGGAGCACCGTATGTACAGTGGGGTAACTCTGGGGATCGTAATCCGCCTTCGGAGAGGCCCTTCGCTGGCTATTGCACTCACGGGTCGGTCTTGTTCCCTACCTGGCACCGCGCATATGTTGCGCTTTTTGAGGTAAGGACATGGCACGTTTCATTGACGGATTGAACACCCACTCATTGACAATAACCCGACAGCAGGCCATCAACGAGGTAGCCATACAGATTGCGGGGCGATACATTGTCAATGCGCCCATGTGGTTGGAAGCCGCAAAGAATCTCCGCGTGCCATACTGGGATTGGGCGGGACCAATTCCCGCTGGCGAGCCGGATATTCCAAGCGAGATAACAAGTACCACTGTTGACATTACCACCTCAGAGGGAATCAAGACTGTGAAGAACCCGTTGTATTGGTTTCCCTTTCCCTCAAAGTTCCCGTATACCTCTTTTCCGTCTCCCCACTACTCCTGGGGCACCACCCTACGGTACCCCTCTAGTGACCAGCCGAACGCGGAGTGTCGGATGGACGTATTAAGCGGGTACTTCTTACCCATGTTCCCCGTTTCACCAGCACTGACACGATGCGTAGCACTTACGCCCAGAACCGCAATCAACTACGCACGAAGACTTACAACATGCTCACGCGGCTGACTTCTTGGGAACACTTCAGCAATCACACAGCGAAGCAGCTTCCGGCAACAGCTAACAGTTTGGAAGCGGTTCACGACGACGTACACAACCTAGTCGGTGGTCTCGAACCCTTTCTAGGGCATATGTCAGACACGTCCACAGCTGGTCAGTGTATGCTATGTCAGTCAGATTGCACCTTCTCATCGTCTCTCGTCATGCAGCATTCGACGCAGTGTTCCTCTTACACCATGCTAACATCGACCGTCTACTCTCTTTGTGGCAAGCCATGAATCCCGAAGATTGGGTCACGCACGGAACCCAGCCCGGAGGAACACACACGATAGAGGACGGTGGGACGGTCGATCTGAATACGGGCGAGTGTAACATCGTATCGTCCAATTGAGTCTTCTAACTCTTCTCATTAGATCTCGCTCCATTTTGGCGCACGCAGAAGTCTTACTGGACGTCTGTTGACGTTCGTGACTGGGAGCACGCGCTGAATTACTCCTACCCGGAGTTCGATGGCCTGGAGAGCTCCAGTCCCATGCAGATTCGAGAAGGCATCCTCGACGTTGTCGACAAACTCTACAGCCCCGTCTCATCTTTGCCGTGGCAGCGGAAAGATGGTCAGCGCCCTTTCATTCATTCTCTCAATTATCATATTCGCGCAAGAAAACTGAACACAATGTCTGCTGTTCCAGGGACATACCAACTGCAGATCGACAGCCCCGCTCGGCCTCCGATCAACGCGCGTTTGCTGCACGAATGGACAATCCACATCCGTTTCAAGAAATTCGAACTCGGAAGGAGTTATTCTATACTCGTCCATCTAGGCGAGATGTGTTGAAGGAGTGAATTGGTAGTGGCTATAAAGGCAGTGAACGAACCTCTGAGGGAACTGCTGAGGGAGTCCTGTTAGGCACACAGGAAAGCAGAGGAAGGAACGATACATTAGAGGGCGTATCCAGCCCAGTATATATACATGTGTGAGACCATCACCTGATGGTCGAGTCATGATGAGTCATAAGCGTAATCTACGTGAGTCATCGTTAGTAAGACGGAATCCGGAACTCCAGGTAACCGGTAATATCATATGCTTAAGGAGCGGAGGCCCGGATGTCCGGTATCTAATCTACTGAGATAGGACGAGAGATAATCGAGTCCTATAGATAAGATAAAGAGCGAAAGAGAGTAAGCGTACAATACGGTACGTAGCGTTGCAGAACATAATACAAGTCCATACCAGGCAAGCCTGATAAGATAACGCCTGAAATGGTAGAAGTTCAACACTCCCACTTGTTCAAGACGCTATGACCATGCCAGTTGACGTTCGAAGTTTCTCTATTCCAGAGAGTGGAACGTTCTTGGTCAACGCATCTGCCAGCTGGTCTTCGCTCGCAACAAAGAAGATATCGGTTTCACCCTTCTCGTAGAATTCTCGAATGAAGTGATACCGTATTTCGATGTGTTTTGTGCGGCGGTCCACGGCAGGATTAACCGCAAGGAAAATGCTTCCTTGATTGTCCAGACACAAAGGAGTGGGAGCAGTCATGTTGTCACCAAGCTCCTGTCCGAAGTTCCTAAGCCAAGCCATTTGACGACATGCATCAGAGGCTGCTTTATACTCTGCTTCTGTTGAAGAGAGGGAAACAGTGGGTTGGCGTCTGGAAACCCAAGAAACGACACAATTGGCCATGAGGAACACAAAGCCGCTTGTGGAGTGCCTATCATCGTGATCTTCTGCCCAGTCCGAGTCTGAATAGGCAATTAACCCGGAGTTGGAATCACCGTCGTAACAAAGCGCATAGTCCTTTGTTCCCCTTAGGTAGCGCAAGACATATTGTGCGAGGCGCATGTGATGCTTCGACGGGTTTGAGGCAAACTTGGCGAGTCTCGTTATGGAAAAAGCGAGATCAGGCCGTGTACCGAGCATAGCATACATGATGCTACCAATGACGCTCTGGTACTCAGTACGGAATACATCCGTTGCAGTTTCCGTGTTCTTCTCCAAAACTGAACCAGCAGGTAGAGGTGTCTTTGCAGGTTTGCAGTTAGACATTTGAAACCTCTCCAAAACGGTCTGAACGTATTCAGATTGGTCAACTAGAATCTGTCGCTTTTGACGATCACGACGAATCCTGAGTCCTAAGAAACGCTCTACTGGTCCAAGATCGGTCATCTGGTACTCCTTCTTGAGATGATTCTTTATTTGTTCAATGAACGGTTTAGAGTCTCCAAGGAGTAATAAGTCGTCTACATAGAGGACTACATAGCAGACTTGACCGTTGGTTTTACTGGAGTAAACGTAAACTCCTGCATCCGAATATGTCCGTATGAACCCTTGGTTTAGAAGAGTTCGGTGGATCTTAGCGTTCCATTGACGTGACGCTTGCTTAAGACCATAGATGGCCTTCTTGAGGAGGCAGACCCAATCCTCCTTGCCTGGAACTATCCATCCTTCTGGTTGTTCCATGTAGATTTCCTCTTCAAGTTCACCGTTGAGGAATGCTGTCTTAACGTCCATTGAGTCCATCTCCCAGTCTTCGAGTGCAGCATGTGCAAACATATATCTCAAAGACTCAAAACGAGCGACTGGAGAGAATGTCTCGTGGTAGTCTTCACCCCAGACTTGAGTGAAGCCTTTGGCTACTAACCGGGCCTTGTACCGACCATCATGCTTTCGCGCATACACCCATCTGTTCTTGACTATCTTCCTGTTCTTGGGACGGGGAACCAAGATCCAGGTGCCGTTCTGCTCATGAGACTTCATTTCAGAGCCTTCGGCAGCATGCCAGTGGTCCCACTCAGGGGATTTCCTTGCGTCTGAACGCGAGGTAGGAACCGATTCAGAGTAATTGGCTTCCTTGAGAGCCTGCAGTATCATAAACGCTTCCGCTCGCTGATCTCCATGAGTATCAGTTCGTCGGTCGATCCGAGCCGGAGGCTCATCACCATAAACGTTGTCCCTATTCCTGTTCGGGTTCCTCCCAGCATTCTCTCGACGAGGGCGAGTATATACTGGCTGAGGAGGTTGAACAGGTTGAGGACGTTCTGCAGGTTCAGGGAGCTCTCTCTCAGGTTCTCCCACTGGTTCCGGTTCGTCGATGTCCTCATAAACATCTTCGCTCTCTACCGGTAGAGGAAGTGGAATTTCGATCTGTTCCTCGTCATCATCCTCAGAATCAGAGTCTACAGGATCGAATAGTGGCGGACCCAGAGTCTTCGGGTTAGCCAAATCCTTACGTGCCGGAAAGGAATCTTCATCGAAGGTCACATCACGAGACACAACGATCCGTCGACTAGAGGCATCCCAGAACTTGTAGCCCTTGGAGCCTTGCTCATATCCAACGAAGATCATCTCGATTGCCTTTTTGTCGAGTTTCCCTTGTCTTCGTTCCTTTGGCACATGCACGAATGCCTTGCAACCGAATACTCTGAAGTATGAGATATCTGGGACCGTGCCATCCCAGAGAGTTATCGGGCATTGCCACTTAAGGCGTCGCATAGGCTGGCGATTGTATATATGGACAGCAGATTCAACTGCTAGCTGCCAAAAACCGTGGCTTAGGCCTGCATGATGCAGCATTGCCATAGCCTTCTCCATGATTGTGCGATTCCAGCGTTCAGCTCGCCCATTTTGCTGAGGCGAGTGCGCAACCGTCTTCTGATGAACAATCCCATAGGATTTCAGACGGGCCGTGAAAGCGTCAGATGTATATTCCCCCCCTCGATCCGAGCGTACATTGATGAGTTTATAACCAGTAACATTCTCAGCCCATGCCTTAAAGTCCTCGAACGCTTGGATCGATTCAGACTTATGACGCAGGTAATAGGCACGTCCAAGACTCGAAAAGTCATCAAGGAACGTAATGAAGTACCGGTATCCACTGTTGATTGCTTGAGTACGCATAGGACCATCTTCGTCAGTGTGAACCAACTCAAGAGGCTTTGTAGCGCGTTTGGAAGACGCGGGGAATGGGGCGCGATGAGACTTGCCCCATTGACAACCTTCACAAGGGGATTGATCCTCAACCCCCACTGGATCGACACCCTTGGTATGATCAGGTAATCGGCGAATAACTTCCTTGGACGGATGCCCCATCCGGCGATGCCAGGTACGAAAAGGGGTAGACAGCTGTGCTGCCGTTTTCTTGTCCAGGACGTCCATAAACGAAAAGTACAAGTTGTTTAGGAAGTTGTACGGTGCTTCCATCACAACGTTGCCAGAAACTTTGCCATGCAAAAACGGTTGGTCATAGATGACCATCTGACCTGAACCTTGAACGAGCGTATGTCCTGATTTCTCCACAATACCAGTAGAAAACAAACAGCCAGAGGCCTGAGGAATGTATGCGACATTAGATATGGTAATCATCATGCGCTCCTTGCCGACTGTTGTTAAACCTTTGATGGTGCCAGAGCCTAGTGCTTCTATCTTAGCATTTCCTGCTGTACCAAAAACGACGGGAACCGTATACGGCTTGTAATCCCAGAAGTATTCCATAGAATTGACGACTGTCTGACTTGCACCTGAATCCATGAGCCATGCAATGCGCTTGAATTGATGCGAATGAGTCTTATTCACACCGGGGCAATAGAACGACGAGCTCAATTGTGCAGATCCAGCGTCAGCAGACGCGCCATTATGTACAACAAGAGATGAAGCCACTAATGAACCAGCAGTCCGAGGGGGACAGACTCTACATGAAGGGTCCGTACAAGCAGTGTACTTAACCTCCTCGACCTCCACCACCGAAGCACCTTTACCGTTTGACGAGGACGAACCGGACTGAGTGACCTTTGTACCGTCCGTGGTAGTGTGAACGACTACCGTGTTCGCCTTTTTACCGTTGCCTTTGCCGTTGCCACCCTTGCCTTTCCCTTTGCCTTTGTCTGTGGCCTTCTGTGGGCGCAAGTGCGGGTACTTAGTCCAGCATTGGTCCGAACCGTGTTTCTTGCCGCAGTGTGAGCAAGGACCTTGACCGTGATGCACCTTTACCTGGGAAGTCTTTGAAGCAGACTGTCCCATACCGGACCGGCGGAGAGATTCCTCGGAGAGAATTTTGCTCACGAGGGTCTCGATCTTCAGCTCCTTGAGAACGGTAGTCGCCATGATGGCTGACACCATTGTCGAGTAGCTTTCCGGGATTTTTGACATCAGGAGGAGAGCCTGAGTTGGCTCATCCAGCTTAATGCCGCCGTTGACGATGTCCTTAAGTACGGTTTGGATCTTCGAAATTTGATCCTGCATCGGCTTGTTGTCGTCCATCTCTCTCGACTTGATGAGAGCCGAGAACTGCGACCAAACGTATGCTGCGTCCGGGGTACCAAAATGCGACTTGAGAGCCGCCCACATATCCTTTGCCGATTTCATGACCTCATTACCATCTGCATCCTTCTCATAGAGAAGGTGGTGGAAACTGTTGTCCGTGCGCATGAGGATCACACCCTTAGCGCGGGCGTTAGCCTTCTTGTAGTCTGCCTTGGTGAGGTCACCAGCTTGGAGGGCGTCATCGGCCTCGATAAACGTTAGGTAGCCGAGCATCTGGCTCGACCACACCTTGTAGTCCGAAGACTTTTTAAGGACAGGGATACTGTCAGCCTTCATGTCCGACATGTTGGCGGTAAGAATATGAAATTCGAAGAAGTCTGAGACTTCTTCAGAAACGGAGGGCGGTGGTAAACTTTCAAGAACAAAAGCGAGGTCAGACGATAGACTTTCCTCTGCTTCTTCTTGAGACGGTGCTAGAAGCTCCTCTACGTCGTCTTCTTCGAAGAGATTCGATAGATCTGACGGTAAAGTAGTAGGAGCAAACGATGGAGAAAGATGTACTGGAGAAACGATGGGAGAAGGGGATTGTGCTCGAGAGCCGGGGATAGACGGAGACCCGTACTCTGGGATAGATGCAAGATGTTGCGGTTCAGGTTCAGAACCCTCAAAGAAGCTCAAAGAAGCGAAAACAGAATAAGAATTGTCTTCTTGCCAGTGGTCAACTGGGATACCCCAGCCTGTGTCTCTGATGTATGGACCAGACCACCTATTCGCACAGACTGTTGTGTTACACGGCCAAAACTTATATTCAGTTTCTTCAGGCCGGTAGTGATAGTCCCTTAGTTCAGTGACGTCGAATAAATGCTGAAGACCTCTACAGTTGTAGGGTGTTTCTTCTTCTGATGCTTCTGCTTCTAAATTGCCGTCTAGCTCTTGCTCAGACGAAGCCACAATGTGATGCTTGACTTAAATGATATTCCAGTGATATGTGCAACAAAAACGCTAGGTACGCCGACCTAATCTACAAAACTATCCAGTCCAAGTAGCCCCCGTTGGCTATGCTCGTTAGGTCCTTCGTGACCTTTCTATACCGCTTGACGAGCGGCTCCTGCGGCGTCGAGAATTCGACTGTGCCGACGCAACGGCAAGCCCACGAGATGCTGTCTCGCTGCTGCTTAGACCACTGGTTGGCCTTGTCGAAGTTGTCGCTGACCCAGTTGAGCTGGTCTGCGAAGCGGTGGAGAGCGCGCTGGGAGTCTCCAAGAAGCGACTCGAAGAGGTACTTCTTGTCGAAGATTGCTTGGTAGCGCTCGATGGTGGCGCTAACCTTCTTCTCGAGAATCCCAACAACTTCTTCGGTTGACTTCTTCTTGAAGTCGGGGAGCGGGCGAGGAGCGGGTGCTGAAAGGCGTTCAGCAAGTGGGCGCGGCTGAGCGGCGGGGTTGGAGCGGACAGGAGCGGGGAGCGGGTGTGACTGGAATCACAAAAACGTTAGATACGAGATCGAACTTGATGCGGGTAGAGTCGGCGTCAACGGACCTTTCTCTCAGGTCTCGTTGGAGGATAAACTTTTTGCAAACGGCGCGAAGGCCCACTGGAAATCCGATCCTTCAGTGCTTTTGGCACTTCAGGTCGTCAAACGCTGAGTCTACTGAGAGACTAGCAGAACTGCTACGCTTACTCCTAGGAGCGTAGTCTTCAAGATCCTGCAGGGATAAAACAACTAGGTGTGCGCGTGTAGCGCAGGGCTCATAACCTGTTGAAGGAGTGAATTGGTAGTGGCTATAAAGGCAGTGAACGAACCTCTGAGGGAACTGCTGAGGGAGTCCTGTTAGGCACACAGTGTCATGGATTTACTAGCTGGTGACTGGCCGCACCACTAACCACTACGCCAAAAGGGCGCAATGTCAAGCTTGGCTTGACATCTGGCCAGTGGTATATATATAGAGCTCGTATGTCAACTCGTGACATTACCCTCCTCTCTAGGCACATGACCTCATGTGGAGTTATATACTACCGTGGCCCCAAGGGTTACCAATTGGCTTAACCTTGATGGTTTTTGAGAGTTCAGGAGGACCCAATGTATCACCAGTTCTAACCCCAATTTAGGACTTCAGGGATCCTCTCCCCTATCCAAGGTGTTTATAGCTAACACCTAAACTATGGTTAGACACTGATCATGTGACCAAGATACCAGCCAATCACCACCAAGCAGTCACATGACCCCCATGTGACCTTAGTGAAAGCGCTGAAATATCTCCACCATCAGGAGTTGAACCCTCAACCACTTGAAGCTTGACATTTGTCATGGATTTACTAGCTGGTGACTGGCCGCACCACTAACCACTACGCCAAAAGGGCGCAATGTCAAGCTTGGCTTGACATCTGGCCAGTGGTATATATATAGAGCTCGTATGTCAACTCGTGACACACAGGAAAGCAGAGGAAGGAACGATACATTAGAGGGCGTATCCAGCCCAGTATATATACATGTGTGAGACCATCACCTGATGGTCGAGTCATGATGAGTCATAAGCGTAATCTACGTGAGTCATCGTTAGTAAGACGGAATCCGGAACTCCAGGTAACCGGTAATATCATATGCTTAAGGAGCGGAGGCCCGGATGTCCGGTATCTAATCTACTGAGATAGGACGAGAGATAATCGAGTCCTATAGATAAGATAAAGAGCGAAAGAGAGTAAGCGTACAATACGGTACGTAGCGTTGCAGAACATAATACAAGTCCATACCAGGCAAGCCTGATAAGATAACGCCTGAAATGGTAGAAGTTCAACAAGATGTACGTCGGGTCTGTGTCCGCATTCACAAGTAGCGCCGCGCAAAAGTGCGGGCGTTGTCGCAACAACTGGGATATCGAGCTTGAAGGTTTCATCCACCTCGACGAAGTTTTGAAACTCAGCAGCATACCTACGCTCTCCACGGATATGGTGCAACCCTTTCTGGCCGAGCATCTGCGCGTTGAAGTCAAGGGAAGAAAGGTGAGGCCATCTCTAGGATGGGGAAGTCTTGCATGTATTCAACCCGTCTTATACAGCCCGATGGCACTCTCGCCAACATTGAGCATGACCTGCCTTCGCTCAAGGTTGCACCATTCTCGCAAGCAATACATCTAGACACCTTTTATGGTGTGCCGAATGCTGGCAAGGTGACTTACCACCACGATATCCTTGTGGGGAAACCAGGACACACTCCGGCCGATCGATGGTGATTCAAGTTTATAACTATGCGCAAGAAGGGTAATATAGATTTAGTATCTAGGAATCACAGCGCACAATCCCACTGTTCCACAGCTATGATGACACTATGCTGGAATCGAAAGGCTCGACTTGTATTGGCAGCAGCATATAACAGTCATGTGTATATTGAAGATATACCATGCTTCTAGATGAGCATGTGTTGAAGGATGTGCATTTGCCAGTTTAGACGAAGCGGTGAACAGGACGCGCTTGTGGCTGGTTTCAGGCGTGATAGTGGCGCGGGCTGAGCATCCCACTACCCGAGCTACCCTTCGCTTGCTTTGGACTTCTCAAATGCCACGTAAGAGAGTTGCGCTGGAACGCAATGCATCCCGAGATACTCAGACCGCTGGAACTTCAAGAGCGCGCAAGAACGTACGGGGCAAGAAGGGAGGGCTGGAGGACATGCCCAACATGCCTCTTGATATACTCTTCGAGGTGCATTCGCCACGAACAGATGCATCCTGAGCTCTTGTTAATACCCGTCAGATATTTTGCTGTCTCGAGCCCCGCGACCTGCTGAACCTCGCTCGGACCACAAAGCCTTTCCGCCGATTTCTCATGAGTCGCCGCTCCGCTCAAACATGGAGGGCTGCTCGAGCCAATGTCGAAGAGCTCCCAGACTGCCCTGCTCACCTCAGCGAGCCGCAATACGCCAATCTCCTCTTCTTCCCTTACTGCAACGTGAGTGCACGCGTTCGAGTGACACACCTAGGACCGACTTGTCTTTCCAGAACTGCCTCAGGCCGAATGTTCGAATCGTGCTCTGGGAGTTCAGCGCGCGGTACTGTCCCACTTGCACACGAAAGCGGTGAGCACTGTCAACACCGAGTCGTGCCCTCTCTTGCTCACACTGTTCTCCCCCGCTAGCACGATCGCACTGCGAGAAATGCGTGGCGACCTCGAGTACGCCTGGGCGTACTTCTACATGAGCGACGAAATCTTCACCCAAGCGAGTTTACTCTCGCCAATCAATAACACCGTAGCGCCGCCATTCTGAAATGTCATCTCTCCAGATGTACCTCTATGGCAAGCGGACATTCCACTGCCCGGAGCTCGACAGTCTGAAGCGAACCTGCCAATCGCTCCGCCGCGAGGATGAGCAGTTCCACGAGTGGAGGATGGACCGGACGATGCAGGTCTCCGTGATCGAGAACGTGCGCCACATAGTATCCCCATTGCCTGCCCGGCAGCGACTAAGCACTGTGACCGCCGCTTGTCAGCACGCAAACCTCTGCCGCGAGTGGGATGAAAATCGGGCGAAGGAGCGGTTGCGGGGACTGCAGTTGATTCGCAAGCAGCGTCTAGATGCGTGAGTCCTCCCCAACAAACAGGCTCAAATTGTCTCTTACCGCCCATCCAGGATCGTCTCGAAGTTGCGCGAGCTCGGTTTCGGTGCGGTACTCAACAGCATATCTGCAAAAGACTACGCCCCTCTAGCCACTCATCCGCACGTTCGGCAGTCGAAGCCCCTCACTGATCGAGGTGCGTGCTTTTTTGTATGCGCAGGTGAGTGTAATGTAAATCGAACTTTGCAGTATGGTTGCGGATCCAGGACGACCTCATTCGCTTTTTACAAGGCCTACAGCAACCTGTATGAGGTCGCAGTGCAGCTTTCTGCTCTAGTACGCTTCAAGTAGCTCCATACGGAGAGGCTGTTTGGCTGGATTATCTCGACACTGGGCATAAGCTTGAACACGATTCATTTATGCGGACGTTGTATTGCATATTCAAATAATGATATTGCTACAGAGTCTATATGTATGATAGTGATGATACAACAGCAAAGTATAGTAGACTCTAGGTAGGTATATGTCTATGTGTGTGAGATGTGTGTCAACAGGCAAGTCCAGTATGCTTGGTTGCGCAGGAGTCGGTTGTGTGAGCTTTAGATGATGCAATGGTGGGGATCCTGAGATAACAGAGAACCGAGCCCTTCTAGGTCCACTGCGTCTGTTTGACTTCCACGAGAAAATGCCGGCCGATACAGGTGAAGCCCGAACCTGCAATCATTACGACCTGGCATGGCGCTGTCAGCAGCGCGTTACCAAAGTACAGCAGAGGGCGAAACTTACTGCGCTAAATACGATAGGACTTGGCCAGTGGAGAACGGAGCCGTGCCCGAGGAGGGCGCCGTCGATGGGCGTCCCCGTGAGCATAGCGAAGGCAATGAAGCAGTAGCTGAGGCCCATACATATGCTGCGGGAATTATCGTCAGAGATGAGGGACGGTTGAAAGGCAGAGGGACGTACCCAAGCTCTTCGGTACGGTGCGACAGCACGGAGAGCACGCTCGGTACAAGGGCGATGTCTGCGTGATATTGCGTCAGTGCGCGCGGCGTGGGTGAGGAAACGGGATGCTTACATGCGCCGGAAAAGAACCCATACAGGATCGAGAAAATTATGATGGCGGGCGTGTTCGTGACGCCGAACATGACGAAGACGAGCGCGCCCATGATAAGTGAGATGGGGATGACGACGTTCAGCGCGCCGTAGTAGTCCGCAAGTATGTTGGGAATTACCCGGCCCGGTATTGAGGCCGCGTTCAGGATGGCGATCTGCAGGATAATGTGAGTGGGAGTAAGGTAGATCAGAAGGGGGACGCACAGTGTAGAACGCAAGGTTGGGATCAATACCGTGGAGGTCACACCAAAGTTGGAGGTAGAAGTCTACGTGCATATATGCGTCAGCGGTGCATCAAAGTACATGCACGCTGCAACCTACAAGGCATGAACAGGCCCCAGTATACCAAGAACACTCTGTAAAGCACCGCATAAGCTGGGTCCCCCGCATGTATGAACGCACGAACTCACCCAAGCACCGTGAACACGAACGACGGCGCGGTCAAGACCTCGACGATATTTGGCTTGGGCGGCTGCTCGCCTCTATCCTTTCGGTTCGGCATCCGCGTGCGCATCAGCAGCTGCGCGATGGCGAGCAAGCCCAGGGTTAGGAAGCCCGTCGCACGCACGCCCCAGGCGAAGCCGACCGACGAGCTACTGATGAGGTGGTTGACCATGATGGGGTAGACTATGCCGCCGCAGCCAGAGCCGCAGACAACAAGGCCTAAGGCCATACTTCGTCGCTTCTTCCAGTAGTGACCTTGTAATGATAGGGCAGGGACAAGCATGAACCCGCCGCCGACGCCCATACCGATTCCCTGAGCGAGTAGGAGCTGGTAATATTTTGACGGATCGGCGAGAGAGAGCATGAATATGCTGTGATGGAGGCGAGGTGAGTGAAGGAGTGAGGCTAGGTACAAGAGACGCACCAAAAGACGAAGAGAATGCTGCCGCAGAAGAGTAGCAAGTGGAAGTACCCGGCGTCGAACAGTCGGCCGGCGGGAAGGCCCACAAAGAAGAGCATGAAGAGTTGTAATGAGCCTATCCAACTGATGTTGGATGATGTTGAGGTGCCTGCGAGCACGTAGTAGCTCTGGTAGACACCAAACGAGCTCGCGTAGCCGAAGGTACAGAATGATATCAGTGCTCTGCGTTATAATTAGATATGGACGACAGTGCAAGATGCAGGCTACGTACCCACCAAAGGTGGCACACCATGCCTGGAGACCTCCGTCCGGGATATCATCTTCAAAATGAGAAGGCCCTGCTTCGGCATCCGAGCCGAGCTTCTCTTTTGGTAGCGTCTGCAATGCGTCGAGTTGGATGGAATTTATAGTTGTGCGGCCTTCCAGAGATGCAGCTATGCTCGTCGGAGTGTGACTCATGGTCGCGTAGTCAAAGTGACTTGGTGGTATCGTTGAGGGGGATCGTGCGGGGCGGGCCAATGCGAGAGGTACGGCCTTCCGTGGACGGGCCTGGTATCAATAAGGCGGAAGGGCGCCATGCTGTCGGGAAGGCTGCGAGAGCCGTCGGGAAGAGGCTGGCTGGAGTTCCGCGCAGATGAGGACGAGCCCGCAGGAGCGAGGCCCAGAATAGAAAGGTCGGGGGCCCATCGCGGCCCGAGGCCACGGAACCGGATCCCGGGGCACCGATGGTGCCCGCCGACTAAGGTTTCGGCACGAAATTTCGAGTCTAGATCCTCTAGACAACGCCGCCTCCGAGTCGTACGAAGATGTGCCAGCTCACAACAGTACACCCATAGCGCAAGCTCCACGCTGCTTGTACTCGTTTGAGGCGAGCGGTGTATTGCGATCTAGGTCCTTATAAAAGACATTCGCTGGAGCGAGTGATACTTACCTCACGTCCCCTTCGCATAGCCGGAGAAAGCACTGGCAGCTATGAGGGCTATTCGAAGCTTCCAATACACCGTGTCGCATGCATTGTCGTTGGTATAGTTCTGACGAGTGCTATCTCCGTGGTAAGTGGATACAGATCTAAGCTTACTGGGATGCCTCACTAAGAGTTTGAGTCATAGGAGTCCGGTAATGACCGTGACAGCGACTAACACACTCTTTGGTGACTACGACGTGAGTCATATCCAGTCGCCGATGCTGCGAGTTTGATATGATAGGGATAATAGTAAGCGTGTTGAAACACCGCGAGGTCGTGCGTGATTCAGGATGAGCTTCATGCAGGCCGCGCGTCAATGATATGTTCATGTGGCGACCATATAAAGCTCTTACTACGCCAAGAATCAGAAAAGGGTGTAAACCCATCGCGAGTAATGAAAAACCATGGTTGTGAGACCCCAACGGCACATATTCGCAAGACACTTTCACTCACTGCATGTACGTGAGAGAGATGTATTCACGATACTTAGCTACATCATGATGTCACCACACATCTAATCGTCTGGGTCTGCCCGTCGGAGGTACTCGGTACTCCGTCCCAAACTGGTACTATATCCATGATATCAACTGTTGCACGGATGCCATTGCGCCAAACACGCACCATCAATGTATTGAGTACCGCTCCTATGCAAGTGATCGTTCAATATTCAATGAGCGATCGAGAAACTGTTCGACTGCGCACTCTCAATTCAGAGCCCTTCAGCTGCAGCGCTGGGAGTAAAAAGAGCCCTGTGACACATTTCGTGAGGCATACTGCAAAGAAAATAGGGTTCTCTGCCACAGTAAGCCATTTGCGACATGGAGAAACTCACGATCGTCCCTCAATATGCGGGATGCAACATACAGACGAGCAGCTAGTGCTGCTGCTGACTTGGTAGCTCGCAGTACAACTTCGGACATAGCCATCACAACACAGATCTGTAGACCAGTCACTCAGTCCAGCCACTGGGACCAAGTTTACGAGTACATCAAACAGACAAACTCAGGCCGGGGCCTCCCAGACAGTCAGCCAATCCTTCATTGAAGCGAGCCCTATAGCCTGAATCGCAGCGATCGTCTTGTCAACCTCAGCATTTGCCAATGACAAGTCTGAGCAGTGGAACCCGTCGCCAAGCGTGATTGGCTGCAACGCGGTGCTCGGAAAGCTAGTCCCGTCTGCGGAAACAGTGGCGTCACGCCACGGGTCGTCTAAACGGAGTAAATCCTATCAGCTCAACGCGTCGACGTTAAATCAAGGACGCCCACTTTGTCCGTTAGCGAAGAATAAGCGGTCCGCTTGGACGAACCACCCTTCATATACCTTGTTCGTCTCATTGGCCCGGGGAGTTGGGGGTTCGCTGAACGCCTCCGGGAACATCAGGACACATTGACGCTGTCACAGTAACCCCGTCAAGGCTGAGAGAAGCTGATAAGTAAGTACAAATTCACCTCCCAGTATGATGCGTTGACGAGACGCGAGACGACAGTCGGGACGTCTTCGGGTGCCCCGTCTTGAAAGAAGCCCATCTCGTTGCAACTGTCGCAGTGGGTGCATGTGAATCAGCTATAGGTAGGATTGAAGGAAGGGTAGATAGGACGCACACTATCCACATCCAGGAGCGATTGGCATTGTCAACTTCAATACTCGTGTATATTTCTGAGCTCGCGTTGTAGGTCCCGAAGCACGTCCTATGAAGTTGCAGTTAGTGTTGAAGTACCGCTCAGCATGCGTGGGTTGCTTACTCAGGATCTGTATCGCCGCAGACTACGAAACATCAGGTGAGCGCAGTCGCCCACAACGCAGGAATACACACAGTAAGGATAGTAAGTGTTGGTCCAATATTGGGCCCAAGCAGGGAGTGCGTAGTCGAGGCCCCAGCCACTTTCGGGCGCAGTCTGGTTATCCTTCACTTCGAGGGCGTCACAGAACTCATAAAACACCCCGCCCGATAGCTCAGGGGAGGGCTGCAAGCTCTGCCACTCCCAAAGAGGGTTCTGCACTATGGTAAGGTTCAGTAACTTTTCCCATGCGGTGCTTACGGCGACTCACATGTGCTGGCGAAGTCGTCGAGGTGTGTGATATTCATGCCGAACAGCTCCTTGATCTCTTCGATCGTTGTCTCATTTCCGGAGGTGAACACGTCGTCAATGTGACCAATGACGGCTTGAACGTCTGCAGAGCAGTTCTGGGGCATGTGCTTGCGGATTATGTCAAAGTAACCCCAGTAATCCCTGAGAGCCTGTCAGGTATAACACACGTAGACGTGTAAAACGTCTGAAGGACGTACACGATGCTCTCTACGACGCCAGAAGAGGACCAAGCTGCGTAGAATACGTCAGGCTTGCTGTGTTGCAGAGCATTGAGTAGATGAGCACGACGCAGGACATGGTCAACACTCACTTTACTTTCGTGAAAGCTGTCAAGGCACCAGAGTAACTCCCGCCGATGAGGATCCACGGAGCCTTCTCAGGCGTTACGTGATCTCCGCCAGGCATAGGGAGCTTCACATTGTACGCGAAGTACACCAGATCATCGATTGCCTGTTTGATGGTATGATACTGCAAACTCTCGACGGAGAGGTTGTTGTACGGATTCGAATAGCCATAGTACCGATGCTCGATAACGATAGTCGCGCCGTTCAATTCCTGTGCAATCATACCGTTGACCGTCCGGTTCGTGAGGTAGCCTTCGTAACCTACCAAGCGCATTCAGACTCGAAATGTGGCATATGGGTAAGCTGATTACCATCGGCGTTTCCTTCTCCAGGTGTATTCAAAATGATGGGACCACCTGGAAGCGTTCGACGATTGAGATTCATGCATGATCTTGAGAAGGTTGGATATACTGACCAGATTTATAGAATTCCCAGGTGTGCCAATATCTCTGCTTGAATGTGCCAAGGCTTGGGTTGTTATGGTCGATTAGTTGATCAAAGTGATACGTAGTGTTCAGTGGCGGCAGCTCAGTACCATTAACATCCACGATAGTGGCGGTGAGTGCATCCAGAGCGTCGACCTTGTGCACCAGTGGCCATGCCCTGTTCCGCGGGCCAAGCGCATTCGCGCCCACAGCACAAATCGCGAGGAAAGCAGTCGCACCCGCTCCGAAGGCGAACATGACCGTATTCAGGAAGGTTGGCCGCAAAAGGAGGGTGGTCGCGATGGCGCAAAGTAGACACTCGCGCTGCCTTATGTACCCTACCGAAAAATCGCGGGAACGAAATCACGCTTCGCATCAAGGGTTCGACTCCTTCGCTCCCGCCGTACTTCGTCAGACGCATGGCTGAGACACAGCATGTCCCCGACCCAGTACTGCCCCGCCGTGAAATCCGTTCGCACTTAGCAATCTCGATACTTGCTTCCCGCTAACCGACACCATTAGGTCGGCGTTAGGGAGGTGGACAGGAGAGCACAAAAACATGTGATCCGGGTCCGTTCACAGAGCTGCTCGTATTCGTATTTGGCGGCCGAGAAGCTCGGGGCGCGAGTAACGCATGTACCCGGGGCTTCGGGTAGCACGGCAGGTCCCGGCAGTGGCCAGTGCTGCGAGCGCATGCTCTTGTAATCGACACGACGCCACAGGCTGAAAGTATGTGATGTCCGCCGCACCTACGAGATGACGTGCCCATCATACAGCTCTGACGGGTACCGTAATATAGTTGTGTCAGAGGTACGCACCAACAAGCCTATGTTGAGCGGCCATGTTAGTAGCGTGATTCAGACCTTTCTTTGGTTGTAAACCAGCTTCGCAATGTTATTGAGAATGACAAGTGCAACCTGCCATTGCTAGAGCAAGCTAGTGTTTGCTCTTCTTGCCCCTTCCACTCGAACTGACCTCAACTTCGCGAGCTCTTTTCTTGCCATTCGCATTTGCTTGCGAACTCAGTCGGATGCCCTCCTTCACCGCACGCACTTTGGTCTGCGTGCCTTGTAGAATCTTCTTTTCGCCAATCCGCACAATCAAGGCATGTTTCTTATTGAGCGTGACAATTTCGGGCTTGAGTAACTCTTCGTCCTCCTTTTATTACCTGTTAGGAAGCTTCTAAATATTGGAAAGCGACGAGCGCACCTCGACACTCGATGGGTAGTCCTTCAAGCGCCTTGTCAACATGTTTTCTATGACGTCAAGCACTGCGATATCGACTTTCGGCTTCGGGAGCTTGCCCTTTCTGTTCGTCTTTTCCCATTCCTCTGTGGACATCAAGAGAAGCCGTACAAAAGACACTAGCTCCTCGGGCAGCTCGCAATCCGTCCCGACAACGAAAGTACTGTAGATACGACCGCTCTTCAGCGTGATGCTCGAGAACGAAACCGTCCACTCAACTCGTCATCGGCATTCTCGAGCCACCAGTCCACTCGTTCCTCGAGAGCTGCAGGATCCTGCGTTGCGACCGCAACCGCCACATCACCGCGAATCTCGACAATGTCTGCAGGATTACCGATACCACCCAGGGGGTCGGGAACAGAGACAAGGTCTACGTGTCCATATCGGCGAAGCAGGTCAGAGTTTGGCAGGTCTCCGTAGGTGTTCCACTAATACGGCGTCACGTCAATAACCAAATGGGGGGATCTGGTGTACTTACAATTTGTTCGTCTGCCTTGATAGGTTTTGTGGTGATCATCCGCAGCTCTGTGGGTTCGTGGAATAGCTTGGCCTACCCATAGACGGAATATCAGCGAGAGCCACCGGTGTTTGACTTGAAGTTCACATTTTCTGACCCGTAGCGGGCGTTGAGCATGTCTGCCATTGGAACCATAGCCACATCTGCAGAGCTCTCGGCATCGTCGTCGTCATCGTCGTCAGAAATGCCGTCCAAGGTGTCTCCTATTAGTTCGGCCTCGTCCGTTGGGTTACTGTCCTCAATCCCGTGTGGTGGGCTGTCCACGTCCATGGCATCCGCTCCTGCCGCGTCCGTAGCCTCATCGTGTCCTTCGCCAACGCCTTCGTCATTGATCCATGGCTCAACTTGGAAGCTCCGTGATAAGATGCGGTTTCCCATGATATGGTACCGTTCTAGAGAATAATGAGGCTGGCGGGTACTTTCAGGGAATAGGTCGGGCCGACTCTGGACCAATTCTAAGTACGTAACCTTGATAGCCGGGGTTGCCACCTACTTCTATTGTGGGAACGACCTTCTCCTTGTGATCTCGTTCGGCGTCGTCCTTACCGATTTTGTCTAGGGAGACCCTCAGAGTTCTGATTTTGTCAAGCCCAGCTTAAGACGGACCTACCACTGCAGTCCCGGCGAGCTCCTTCAGGTCTTCTGCAGACCAGAACATGGGGGTGTCAAACGACGACGGCAGAGAAGCTGATGGACACAAGCCCGCTCCTTGTTGGCACAGCGCACACAGGCGATACAGGTGACTTACATAGGTATGTAGCCCACTTTGAGGCGCCTCCTTGCGCTTCCTCCCACATCATACATAGAATAAGGCCCGTCCAACCCTTGTCCAACCCGAACTGTGTCCATGCCTCCTTGCCCAGACGGGACGGAAGAGAGGACGTACGCGTTGACAGAGTGAGACCACGCGGGATTGCAAAGAGAACATGGCCTTCCTACGCGGATTCAACTGCACGAACGCCGCCACTGTCAACATTGAACGTACGGGTACATCTTTTAGTGCGACCGCACCGAGTCCCTGGCCAGGGAATTCTGTAAACCCTATCGACGAGGTGTCTAGGGCGCCGTCCTCGGACTTGAACCACTCAAGTAGATCTGAGGACATGGTTCGCAGATGGCGGTCAAGACACAGCAGAGGCGTGCGAGGCCGCGAGGGAAAATCAAAAGCGAAAATGATAAACGAGTTAATTTCAGCAAACTACCCTGATCCGAAATTCGGTTACAACGCGTGTCCCGTGACACGCCGTCGACGCGTGCACATGCGTGTCGCCACCGAACTGTCGCCACCTTGACTCGCAAGTCGGACGTCCGACTGGCAAGCGGATGTTCCTTTCGACACTCGACCGCGCAAGTACAAATGGTGACCATGTACGAAAATCTGCTTGGAGAGAAGGAGAAGCTCGAAGAACTGTATCGCAAAGAACTCAGCGCTGTATTGGATCTGCAGCGCGTCCTGCTTGATCATATCATACCAGACATCGTCTCCGACCTCGGAATGAACGAGTCTAGTCGACATAGCACCGAGGAATGGGCGAGGGATACCCGTGAGTACGTAGAACGGTGGTTGTATGGTGGCTGATGCCCAGAATAAAGCATCCGTGTTCCGTACGCTGAAGGTCAGAAACTCATCGCTTCTACGACATCCGACTACATCTGATGACTTCTTTTCTTCAGCGTCATGGCTTCGTCGTATCTTTTGTCCTTGAAGACGCGCAGAAAATTATCGTGCGCCGGCTGGAGCTCCTCCTCCGACCAAAATTGAATGCTACAAGGTTCATAGTCTGCTTACCGCTGACCTCGCTGGATCCTTTTGGCCGCCCAATGATCATCATCAAGCCAACGGAGTTATCACTAACCTCGCCGCATGAGCTTCAATACCTCCTCTGCGCTGGTATGGAAGCCTTACGCATACGACTCCAGACACACAACTCTACCCGCGACGTCAATGACCCTCCTGTCCTTCAGTATATTGCCCTACTGGACATGGAAGGGATGTCACTCCATAGCGCGGTACGTTAGTATAATACAACAGAGCAGAGCTTGCTCACCACACGTAGTAGGGATGGATGGAAATTATTTCTATACTCAAGCAGCAGATCTCGCCCATATTTCCGGGCCTGTTCGCAACAGGTATGTGTCTCTTTTTGGTGCTGAGCTATCGGAAGCTGCAGCGCTTCGCCTGATGATGCTCTTTCACACTGACGGATCGCATCACGCAGTTTGTGTGCTGAATTACACATGGCACATCTCTGGCACATGGACCTTTGCCAGGCATGTGTCTTCGTCTATGGCATTCCAGCATGGACATCCCGTTTCTGACCAGGCCGCACTTTTTAGAGGGCTATTACCTGCCAGCGCGCTCTCACGTGTGCTGTTTCTAACCCACGAGGAGCTCTTAGGCTACTTAACGCCAGCATGCCTTCCTTCCGGTGAGCGCGCGCGGCTTGACACTGTCATGGTCAGGAAGCTTACTAGCTGGATTGAGACTTCGGCGGTCTCTTGGGCCCGTCATCGCATCTAGAGAATCCATTGCGAGATTATCTCGAGTGCGACCCTGCACCGTGTCCCATGGGCGATACTGGCGTCGACGCAGAGGGCCCACCTACAAGCAACGCTTCCCAATCCAGGTTAGGGGATGCATTATACATCCACCGTCGCGCAGTACGGCCGATCAATGTCAATTCGCCGCTTTCGGGACCGCACCACAGCCCTTATTTTGGATACCCTGTATTAAACGGCACCCCGACCTTGCGCCATGGCCGCCGCCGAAAACGGGACCTTCTCCGCACACTGGCAGGGCTGTTCTGGTCACGGTGGCATAAACCAATCGGCGTAACTATGGCGGTCGTTGCGGTCATCGCCATCTGTACCATGTCATACCAACTTAGGCTTGGCTCCAAGACACAGGGACGGGCCCTCAAGATGCAGCTTCGTGGGTTGATACGTTACTGCTGGCTCTGGCACAGGACACCCTACTAGCGGGGTCGGTAGTGTGGGAGGCACATCGCTCCAATCGTCGAGCAGGGGCGCGGCCATGTGGGCCGTCTCATATACATATAATCATATCCCAAGCTATAGCTCAGCACTCGTTATTAGTATTGATACCGGTCAATGCGCCGGAAACTTTATAAAAATGGCGTAGTACTGTCAGCTATTCATCCACCGGGAGTGCATCGCGATGCGCCTTGACAGATTAAAGCCCGACTCTGGGAAGTCGCCTCCCGCGCGACATCTCGGGGCTCCTCAACCGCTTCAGCTATATCTCTGGCCAAGTTTCTCGAGCCCCAGTACCCCGTATCACATGCCTGGCTGAGGCGAGCCAGGATGGATCCACTCTGGGCGATACGGCAGTGACCTACCCTCCTGGGGCGAATACTCGTCACGGTACGGCCCCAACGATAATCGATGAGCAGTGAGTTGACCACGGCCCGCCGGAACGCAGTCGCGAGCTACTAGTACGGCCCCCCCCTCCCCTCCCCCTCCCCCCCCAGAGTATGTCCCGACGTCATGCTAGTGCCGGCCTTCCGCTGAGGAAGGGCCTGCGACGCGCCCAGCGCATGATGACGTGCCCCACCGCGGACCCTTTGCAGCCATCCTCCGAGGGATTCGTGCCAGTTTAGGTTCACCGCAGGCTTCTGTCGGAAGAGTGTGCAGCGAAGCGAAGCTGCGGGCCCTGTCCATCTTACTTCTAGGTGTCAAAATCACATTCCGACGAGGGGGCGGCGGTGGCGTGGAGTCAATCGGACCCTGGCACGTCGATCCACCTTCAAGCTTCGGTCGTGAGAGATTGGCCTAGGTATACACAGGTTAACGAAGCAATGGAGAACATGTGTCCGTTTGAATGGCAAACACAAGAGGTTACGTGACCTACATGGTGCTGCTACAAACATAATTATCAGTTGTCGGTGGCCGCATCAACAAGGGTCCGAACGTATTATGAGCGAAACAGACGGTTCAGATATCAATACAACGTGCAGTTTCAATACAAGCACAGCCCGTGGCTCTATGTATAGAAGGACGTGTTGATACAATACTGTTGCACAACGGCTGGGTATAATTCCTAGTATGGTCTATAGGAAGTACTCAGGTAACTGAAACGCGATTCGATGAGCAACACCAAGCCACCACTGAGGATAGGGACGCACCTTGCCGCCTGCATTTTGCGCCGCTTGCTGGCTCGGACCGTCCCGCTCATTCTCGGGCGCTGCTTGGAACACGTTGAAGTACATTGATTCGCCCGGACCCACCTCCAATATGCTCGCCGAGTTGCCGCAGCGATAGCAGTAGTTGGGTGCAGACCATACCGTCGATAAGTGTTTGTCGAATAATGACGAGTATCCTTCCATGCATAACTGATGTGCGCGTAGAATGTGCGACATATTGTTGGTTTCCAGGAACTTGTATACGACGCCCGACCCAAAGGTATAGCCTGCTCCACTGTATACGAAAACGCTCAGCCGTTGCGAGCATGTCACGGACGGTAGATCATACCGAGGGGAGATCGCAAAGTCCTCCTTTTCTGGGTCGGGGTCTGACCACACAAGATCCGCCATAGGACCTTCATGGGGGATCTCTTAAATCAGGTCAGATACGTTTCCATTGGACGACAACTGGCTGGGAAGGACAAACCTCGAAATCTGTCTACTACCTTTATCTGGTCGATGGAATGTATGGACGGTGACAATCCTAGATGTCCGCAGCCTTAAATGTAGAAGTTTGGTATCAGGCATGTTACTGACCTCCGTGGACGCAGAATATTCGATCATCAATGACCACCGACAAGGTGAGGAAGTCAAACATGTCGGTGAAGTACGTCCACACATGTGATGACCCGTACTTGCGCACACATTCTGTGTAGAAACCGTATGTCTAGCAGGAGTTAACGAACGTAAGATCCACACGACTGCAGTTTCACTAACTTGTGTGACAGCGCGTGATTCATGATTGCCTCGTATCAATTGGACGCGGTCGGGGTATCGTAGCTTGAGACAAGTGAGTAGGGATATGGTCTCGACACTGAAGAGTCCACGATCGACGTAGTCGCCTCGTGAGAGCATTATTTCGTCGTGCACGCGTCACGAAGTGCATTGACATACCGAGGAACAAGTAGTTTGTATGGGGTGCAAAGCCGCCTATACGGAAGATCTCAACGAGGTCGTAGAACTGGCTTGAGCGTAAGTTAGACCTGGCTTACTGAGAAAACGCGTTGACTCACCCATGGATGTCCCCCACCACTGTCACGGGTGCGCTAACGTGCACGACATTGGACTCCCGCATGAGCACCTCCTTTGTCTTCTCGCATATTTCTCGCAGCAAGGCTTCGTGCAGCAGTTGTTTCCGTAGTAATTGTTCAATACAAGCGTCGAGATCAAAAGGCGCCATGAAATGTGGATAGTGTTGGTGTTCTCGACTTAAGCTTTAGCGCCTCGGCCGGCCGCGAAGCCATGTGTTGACAATTATTTGGTGCTCCTTCCGTAAAAAGAAAGAATGATCGTTGTCGGCGGTCCGCTGCGCACTTTGTCGGTCTCCCTCTGCGTGACATCCACATGCTTGGTGTCTCGACTTTACAAATCTCCTCTGCGGAGGTTAAAATGTCTCTAGGACACGTAGCTACGTCCCAGAGCAGGTGAATGTTCACAGCGCCTACTCTTACCAAGCTCTTGCGCATGTCAACTGACTCAGCTCTGAGCAACCGTGACTTCGGGTTTTAAGCTCATCATCATGTACTGGAAATGCCCTTTTGGTGCTGTGGAGACGCGGTATCTTTACTTTCTCTGTGTGCTCGGAATGCGGTTTACGAAGCATTACAGACTCAAGAAACCTCAACACCTGCTTGGAGCAGCATCAATAATGCCACCTGTCTGGTCAGATTTCCTCGTATCATGGATTCGTTCTTCCGTGACGAAATTAGGGACGCGCAAACACAATGGCCACTGGACTACGAAGTGAGATACAAACGCCCTGCTGTACACCTTGACAATTTCCCTCGGGCACCATTCTCCACGCCACGCTACAATGCAAGTAATTGCGACGCCTTGCTGACCTCCTGACAATCAAGGGACAACCTATGGGGCGACACGAATGCTTCCATCATCACTCGACTCCTTGACCAGCTGCTAGCTGGAATTCGTCACCCTGGTGCGACTGTCGCCTGTGTGAACCCCGCAAATGGCGCCCGACCACTAATGGCTAGATAGTATCTCCAAGTCCACGAGCCTCAGGCTGATGGTTCGGCCTGGGCGGTACCGCACCTGAATTGGAGCAACTCTAGTGCTGTCAATCCTCTTATGCATGGAACGCAAGTGTCCCCTGGTCTCCCTTTGGGAGTAGCTGTGGGCTTCCAATTACGTAAATGAGGATGGTACTCAACGATCTGATCCCAGTATCGCTGAATCATATTATTCGCCTCGTTTCAGAGATTGCATTGGTGCGAAGCAGATTCTGTGTCTCAGAGAGGGTCGCGTTCCGTGTTCTTCGGATTGCACTAAGCCTATCTTCGCACCGAGACTCGCTCACCAAAAGCTCGGGCCTTGGGTGGGACTCACCCCTGCAGAACGGGCATAGTCGTTGTCACCGAACCGTTTCATCCGGAGCATCCTAACAATTAATGATTATTGATCCCCTTTTATAGACAGATCCGTGACCCGAGTACAAGTATACACTTTTGGCCGATTTGCACGGCCGGGACAGCAATTGAACTACCATCGAAGGTTTACAACTGCTGCATTCGTATCCCGGCGTTCAAGGCTTCCCTGATCCTGAGACGTCTCCGAGTCCTGTCGAATGGCAGCACCGGTCCACGCACGCACGCTGCGTACCGAACACGGCAAGGCCGGAAGTTTGTCTTCGTTGTGAGACATTGATGGACGCAGTGAATAATTCTGTCTCGGCGTTGCATTGCACTCTTCACTATATAAGGGTCTAACCACCAGCAAGAGCTCGCTCGCAACCACTCGTCCCGCTATGAACCCGTACTACCATCCTACCCAGCCTGTTCAACAAGCTCAACAGGGCCAACAGTACCGGCACTCGTTATCATCGACAACCGATGTGTCTACGCACTACTCGTATCCTGCTACCGCCGCAGCCCCGTCAATACCATATTCACATGCAACTGCGCAATATCCAACATACCCGCAGGGAGTTGCAAGCGGCCAAGTAGCGGCTGCGCACACAGGAGGTAGCGCATACGGTGGTATGTCAGCGCTCAAACATCCTCTACTTGACGTTATCGTCCTGACCGGCGCTCAGGGCAGCCGTTGCGTAACCTGCCTTTCGCAACTGCCCAGGACACTGGAGGGCAGCCCCAACTAGCTTATCCTGGGGTGCACACACCACCAAGAGACCCCTACGCCCACCAGTTCAACGCGCAGGCAGCGTACGTCCAGGGCCCTGCGCACCACGTCGCTGTCCACCGCGAGACGCGGTATATCCCCACACCTGCGCAGGCCATGCAATCGTACCACACGCTGCCCTCTAGTTCACGGGCGACTCCGCCGCAATCATCCCCCTCACCTGGCGTGGAGCGTTATGCATGCGACCGGTGCGACCGCACCTTCTCTCGCCCCCACGACCGGAAGCGGCACTACGAGAGCCAGCATCTCCAGACTTCGCATGCCTGTCAGTTCTGCCGGAAAGAGTTCAGCCGGGCGGATTCGCTCAAACGACACCTCGACAATGGCTGCGACAAGGCACCGGTGTCTTGAGTGGCACTAGCTGGGCCTGGTGAAGTGGTGCGGTTCCCTGGAATTATGTATAATGTATCCTATTCCAGCATATAATCGATATGTATGCATCTTGGAGACTCACTCAATTACTATCTGTATCACCGGCACTACACAACTGTACACCTTCGCTGCCGAATAGATCTTCTCTCGCGGCCTCTTGCCTCTTGGTGACCATCCGATCCCATCACCGATTAGAGTGAGCACTATAGCACGGAAGGGGAATAACATTGCGACTTGTAGACGGTTTAGATGCCTATCCCTTACCTCTCTGCGACGCGAACTAAACGTCAGTAACGTGTCATATCGGCAGTGTCGTTGAGCGAAGAACGCGCGATCACACTTCCTAGCCCCAAAACACCAGGAGAAGCCCAGCTATCCACTTGACGCACATCGACTTCCGACTCGCACCGGCATTACAACGCGGTTGTATAGGGGCGCCATGCCGGACATCTGAGATGGGTGAGGAGAAGTATATTGCCCGATTAGAAATGCCGATCGCACTACGGGCAGACAACAGATGTACACAGGCGTGCGGTTCATTTCAAGAAGTTTGATTGAGCAACAACAGCTGGCTGGCTGTACATCTGTACGTGGGAGGCAGGGGTTAGGTATAGTAAAGACATGCTCAAATCAGGTGCATCTGAGGTCACTTGCCTGGGCTTCGAAAGCTGAGTACGTATCGAGGTGGTATGACTCGGAGAAATTCTGACCCTCTTAGCATTCCCGGCCACTGACAATTGCATCTGATCACCGGAATGCCCGAGGAGAGACACGCAACGACAGCGGACTAGGTACCCGCAGACACAATGGGCACCTGTGAGCACCCAGCATTTTAACGTCCGCGTTCTGCACTCCGTAGCATGCTAGGCCGTCTGTGAATGTCGCCGCGACACGTCCGTGCGGATCGCGATACGCAACCTCAAATAGTTTGGCCTGTCACTGACCAACTGGTCGAGGTGGTCGTTTCGGATCCTGGGCCATCGACGTCCGAGGAAGCGAAGGGGATGCGCATGTGTTGCTGGTGATTCCAACGTCGTGACGCGACCGCAACCCGTTATGTAGGTCGTGATATGTTCCGGATATGGGCAATAAGACTCCAAACGAGACTATCGCGTGGAGCACATATGGGACTGCGCACCGTTGCGCCGTTGCCTATAGATAGCCAGCAGATGCAATCAGGGAAATTGCGTCTCGTGCCATGAAGTATGGACAACGACAGACTGGTGTTTGTTCGACACCGCAGACCGAACGATGTTCCTCCGCCCGGCGCTGTGAGGAGAGCGCATCTAGACCGTCTCGCATTTTGTGCGACGGCCGGTATCCGTCCGCGTAGCCTGGTACTTGGCCCAATAGCTCGACAATATTCCCCGAGTGATTGCACGTCAATGAGTCACACCGACGTGATCAGATGAGGAACCCTACGCGGACGTCCTCGGTGTCCCGCGGCAATCCTGGATGTACACGACGTTACTTCTCGTCGCACTCTGGAATCGAATGAACATGAACGTGGGTTCTAGGCCGCGAGTTGAGTGGTCCCGCAAGCGCGAAGCGATAGCTGACGTTGACAATGTCATGGGTGACTACGTGCTCTGCTCGCCTCCCGCTACACGGCATGCTAGAGGGCGAATTCGGTCAAAGATATGTTCCGCATGAGACTGAGGATCTACGATGCCGCTGATCTCGGATAGTTTTGTTCGTGATTGCTTAGAGCTAGCCTGCATCCGCCATTTGTACAACATTTCGTTACATGAGCGGTGATGGGATGAACGTACTGAGCAATTCATTATATATGTGAGGTCCATGGTAAATCTCTCCCCCAATCACGTCGCGCTCTTCAGTCGTCGTCCACATCATCTCCGCTGTCGTGGTCGCTTCCCTGCTGCAGACCTTCAATCTGGACGTCTTCAGTCTGATTGGCGTCCTCTGCCTCTGCGTCGCCGTCACCGCGTTTCTTCTTCATTTTTTCGATGACCCTGTCCGCCCGATTGAAAATGCCGCCTGTGGGCGTACCGCAGGCCGCGCATTTCGGCGTCTTCGCAAACCGCTTGATCGCGCACGCCGAACAGAAATAGTGCCCACACCGAGTTACGACCGGGTCGGTGTAATGTTTACGGCAGATGAGGCACGCGAACGGCACATCCTCGTCGTCCGAGTCGCTGTCC
Organism: Fomitopsis betulina; assembly: GCA_022606075.1. Lineage (NCBI taxonomy): Eukaryota > Fungi > Basidiomycota > Agaricomycetes > Polyporales > Fomitopsidaceae > Fomitopsis > Fomitopsis betulina. The sequence continues at coordinate 105,737 of JABYQK010000083.1, forward strand.
GACACGTCCTCCACCTGTCGTTTTGGGTCCGCAGCTAGCTTATCCAGCTGCCAGCCGGCGAGATCTGCGGTTACTTTCTTCAGCAAGACGTCAGGCCACGCAGGCACACTCTGCTCACAAGTTCCTCGGTCGTGTAAGAATTTGCATGTATCGCCGTAGCCGCAGTAACCCGTCTCTGTGCGAATGCATGTTAGACACTATGTCCGCACCCCAAACGCCCCACGTACCTTTGTAATCCTTACAGACATCCGGCTGGTAGTCCACTATGGTCACGGTGCGGATAGTGCTCCCAGAGGCCCTCTGCGGGCCCACACGCATCGCCTTCGGCACCTCCTTGTTCTTCTTGATGTGGCTCGCGTATGCCTTCTGCCCTCGGTATAACCCGTCGTCCGGCACCTCCTCCTCATCGTCACTGGTCTCCTTCCGCTGACGCTTCGCAAGCATCTCTGCCGCCTCGTCGCCTTGCAGGATTTCAAGCGCAGCGTTCATATGCGAGCCCGCTGTAGTCCACTTTACGTCGGGCCCCTCTCTCTCAGCCTCTACACCATCCTCGTACTCCGCCTCTTTCCGCTGAGACGCTGTTCGTTTCGTGCCTGCACTGAGGAGATTGGTGGCGGCCTTTCGAGAGGGTAGGACGACCTCCGACTTGGACGATGATGGTACAGGCACTGTGAGTGAGGTGGCTGGTGGTGATGCTGACCGCTTGCGCCGAGTAGTTGTTGGTCGCCCCTTCTTCTTGAAAAACGGTACTGTAATTTCCGATGCTGACGCCATTATGATCCTCGCTGCGTCTGAGGGAGTGCTGGCAGCCGGTCGTTCAGATGTCGACGGCGAGAATGGGAGGAGTGGTCAAGTTGTGATTGCCTTTCTTGGCAACTATATTGAACGCCCTCAGCGAGTGAGTCAGCAACCACCTTCTTCCTTCGTAATAGTACTTAAGTAGGCTCTCTGAGTCACTCCCAGCACCGACGCCCAACTTGGATCATGGGCCGACAGCATGCCAGCAACTGCTCTTGCCGAACGTTCTTTTCTCTTGAAAGAAACCTCACTTTGTTCATCCTCCACAACAAATATGCGCTGGAATGATTAGGTTAACAGGCGGGTGGGCACCATTCACTTGATACATCTCAACACAGTTCGACAGCAACCCTCTTCTGCGGGATCCCCGGACTCCCGGGAAGTCATGAACGTGCATGACAGCGGTCTTGTATATCTACCCAGGCTGATGTTACTCCAGCCGAACATTCGGAGCGGTCTGATATGATGAAGATGCTCGGAGACTGCCGCTCATTGAATCTGCAAGACCCTACTTCATGGAAGCAAAAGACGCTATCGAGATTCTCAGGAAGGAAGGATCAGCAACTTCAATTCTAGGCCCAACGACATTCAATCCACAAAACGGACTCGAGGCCAGGCACTACGTATGTGGATACCCACGCTATAGTCGTGTCGAGCCCATGGAAGGCGGGCTGCGGGAGATCTTCAAGGGCGTCCAGCCAGTGCGGAGGAGGAGGGCCTGGTCTAACCTTAGACCTTCGGCCACACGGCTTTCGGTCGTGGAATCAAAGAGTGCGTGCTTCTGACTGTGCGCAAGGAGTCAGGAGACTGCCGCTTCCAGACCCAGATCCATTCTTTCCGTGCATAGTGGCATCAAACGCGGCCATCCACGGGTATTGAGTAGACATTCTGTGAGTAGTATTGCATGATAAGACCGTGTCCATATATAACACTTCATCCACCGACTCTTGCAGTGGCAATCGGGAACACGGAGATACGAGAATGATCGTCGCACCTTCTCCTGGCCTTCAGTATCTCTTCGAAACTGTCACCTTTCAAGTTGGTGCATTTGCTCCGACCCTTCACGGTAAAATCTGTCAGAGCCCACAGATGGCTGCAGCAAGGACATTCAGTATTCGCATGGGCTTCTATATTCCTGCCGTTGCAAGCTAACCTCGTTGAAGGTGGAGTTAGAGACAGTCTCCCATAGGCAGACCCTCTTCTGAGGTTAGAGGTGAGTCTGTCAAGCCGCGGCAGCGGATGCCCCGAGTTTCTCGAACAGTGCACGTGTCTCTGATGCAGCCTAGCCAAATATGTATTCACGCCTCGATTGCTCGGGTGGAGTTAGAAGAACATACGAAAATGACGGTGTACATCCTCATCTCGTGAGTCAGTGAGTCATCAATGCTCTTTGTGTTTGTGCGTCTCAATAACAACGTGCGTCTGCGTCCTTGGAACGACAGGATGGTGGTGGGCTCGCCCGGCTGCTCGCTTACCAATAGCTTCTCTTGCGCCTGCCGCCGGGAACATGGTCTCATCGGTGACGACGCATTGCGTCTCGTGCATTTTTGTGCATAACCGGGAGTAAGCGGCTAACATTAAGTACCTCCGAAGGTCAGGAGGAGGAGGAGGAGGAGGAGGAGGGGCTGTTAAATTTAGCCCCCATCTGTGAAGACAGAAGACAACACTCAGTAAAATGATAAACAGCTACCGTACTAGCTATGATTACACAAAAATGCTTTGCTTGACCTCCCCATTCTGACTTTGAGCGCATATTCAGAAGCTGCCACCTCTGACGCCATAGCCCCTTGCATCTGGGCGGGACACATACGGTCAAGGACTGGAGGAAGCGTAGGGGTAAGTGCCTGTCCCCCGCACAGCTGACAACGCTCCAGGCACCTACCAACCTCATGTCCGTCTCCGGTTCAAAGGAGTGGTTCGATGTCGGCTACTACGTATCACTCCACGGTCGTCATTATACGGCACGGCATACTGCAGTGATTTGCGCTCGACGATCAAGTATCTTAGTGTGCTACAGTACTCCGTTGCACGGCTTATTGCTTAACTTCCCAACCCCGTTCGGAGTCCGCGAGGCTTCGGCATCGTTGTGGGACCGCGAATACGACGATGTCCTGTGCGCCCGCGACTGTGAGTACTATGCTCGCTTGATACTCGTCTAAATCCCAGCTGACCGTACATAATGTCTCCGAAGATGCCTCGCTCTGGTTTCGTGCTACAACCGACCTCTTCCCCACTGGTGACAGAGGGAGCCGTCATCGGTTCTCAAGCATATCGTAGATCATCGTTCTGCCCTCCAGCACACTCGTCCCATTCGACCAGCTGCTTCTAAGTGAGCGAGCCACAGCAATGCCATGCGGGACGATGTTAGGGCTGTGGGAGCGTGAGGACGCGGCGCTGTGGGCCCGTATGGAAGTGGAATTTGACTGCAGGTAACTACTGAGACGTTGTCGTGAATTGTTAACTATCATACACGCTCTTGTGAGTTTTCACTTGACGTGGGTCTGCGGGATTGTCTCGAGGACCCCAATTATGATCCGTCGCAGCCTTTGACATTGTTCATCGTTTTGCGACTGGCAGATGTGGCGCCTTAAATGATGTGCACGGTACAGACGGTGCTGCGGACGCCTTTTCTCGATTAGGGTAAGGTTTTCCTCAAGACTGGTCACTCAAAAGAGCGAGACTGATGTCGAGTAACACGTCCCAGTATTTAGCTACCAGCCTCGCCCGTGGATGTCGCAAAGACGGCGATATTGACATTCCGCCCGGTGGTTGATCCGCAATCTATCCTGTCGTACATCGGGTTTTGTGCGTCTCTGGCGTCCATAAGCCCGACTGCGTGACTAGGAACATTTCATTATATCAGATTCATATCAATCATGGAGTTAATCCAAGAGCATTCCCTCTGAACGGTCTGTGACGCCCCGGGCCCGAGACAGGCAGCGCGTATGCGTTCGTGGTACAACCGGCAGTCGAAATGGCACTCAAAGGCTCCGAGATGCTCTCATTTTCGCTGCGATTGAAAAGAGACAAATGGCCGCTGTCACAGTGGACTCGTTTTCGAGAGATAAGCATTGCATTGGGAGGAGTGGCACATGCAGGTGCCCGCTTCCTCGGTTGTAGCGCCCGATCGCCGGTGCGTTATCGCTTCGAAGTGTCTCATGGATCATGTCGTGGTAAATCCAAACCTCCTACAGGCCCAGCGAATGCTCCCTGCGGCTCCAAGGCGGGGCATCGTCGACACGATGAAGCCCACAGAAAATGGTGCGCTTGATTTGTACTTTTATGTGGATGTCAAGCTACGACGTTTTGAAACCGACGGGTTCGGAAGAAATGATTGCATGTGAGGAGGCAGCAGGCCCGGCAGGTGTGTTCGCAATTTTTGATTTACCACATTTGAGAGCGCCTGGAGAGCAGCGCCACGGGTCGCCGTATTTGGCCGCACATGTGCTTGGCAGATTCGGGAGCGCGTGTATGCAATCGATTCTGATCGGGTGAGTCTCCTCCCATTGCAGGAATGCCGCGGGATGGGGGCATAGATGCTCTGGTACGGGACGTGGAACGTGGAGATGTGAATGCGAAACGAGGCATTACACGCTCGCAACGAAGGAAGGAGGAGAGAGAAACGCATCGTCGATGATAGGGGCGTGCGACGTCCGGGCGCCTGTTCCATCCGGACCGCCTGAATGATCTTAGTCACCCATTGGCGAGTCGAGGATTAGCCCCACCAGCCAAATATCCCTCAGCAGCAAATTGCCACGGCTTTGCTCTCTTCTCCACTTTCCCTGCTCGCCAAAGCCCGCTCACGCCCCCGCCTCCTCTGGGGGTGCACGTTCACGTCCTCGACACTCTAATCACAACCACAACCAACCCAAACCGACTCCTGGGAAGTCGCACGGCAAGACCCAATGGCGCCATCACATCTGCAGGGTCTGAACATCGTCCAGCCCTCACCACCACCCACGCCATACCTGTCCGACGCAGATCTCCTCTCGCTCCCCATACCCGATCTCAATGCGCAGCTCGAGCTGTGGACCAACCTAAACTTCCAGTCTGACGAGCCGCTCCTGCCCGTCGAGCGCGCTAAGCTCTCTGACTCCAAGCGCAAGCAGCTGGCCGACGAGTACGACCACTATGCCGAGCAAGACGATGAGGCGCAGGCGCGCGGCGGGATTGCGGAGACGACTGCACACGAGAACGTGGTCAACCCGACCGTGCTGCCGCCTACGGGCACCACACGCAACGCCTCCGCCCACCCGCCGCCGGGCGCGCAGATGCCCCTCGATATCTCTAGCTTCCTCGTGAGCCTCGGCATCGACCCCTTCCTCGCTCCTGTTGTCCAGCAGTCAGCCGCCGCGGCGCCGAACGCCAGCTCAATCGCTCAGCTGCTCGCCATGCAAGCGACGGCCTTCCTCCCTCCGCAATTGAGCTCCCAAGGCGCCGCACCTCCCGCTCAGCTAGCACAACCCACACCCGTGCAGTCCACACCGCAGATGCAGATGCAGTCGCCGCCGCCACAGCAGGCGCGCGATTCCACGCCCGCCCCCAAGCGTCCGCGTACCGCACGCAACTCTGTGTCCTCTCGCGAGACACCCGTGCCGGAGAGCCCTGAGACAGAGTTCTCCGGGCCGAACGCCGCAGAGGATAAACGACGCCGCAACACCGCTGCGTCGGCCCGCTTCCGGCTGAAGAAAAAGGAGAGGGAGGCCGCACTCGAGCGCAAGGCGAAGGATCTCGAGGTGCGCGTGAGCGAGCTTGATAAGGAGTGCGAGGCGCTCCGTAGGGAGAACGGCTGGCTGAAGGGCCTCGTCGTTGGCGTGACGGGAGGGGCCGTACAGCAGCAGGCGACGGGCAAGCGAACTAGAGAAGAGAGCGAGCAGGAGCAGGCGGCGGCTGCCTGAACGATTTTATTGTTAGTGCGCGTCGCGTGTCTTTCCTTATAGTTATCGATTTCTCATTCTACCTGCCTCTTTGCAGACTTGGTTTTGCATCGCTCCCGTGTCTGTCTCTTGCGAGCCCGTGTATACAAATTGCATCCGTTAGGGCGTGTACATTTGTATCGTATGCGTATGGGCGTTTTTATCTGTGTCGACTATGTATCTCCTAGCTGAGTAGTCCACCTCAATGCTAAGTCTTTTCGACTTATACCATATGTGAGCGGTAGCAGGATATTGTAGCGACGAGTTGCGCTGTAAATATATCAGCCGCGTGTACTTTCCAGAGAGGAGGGCATCCTCAGAATCACATTGTACCCTACGGGATTAATCAACCACCAAGCAGACGGGAGACAGAGCGACTCGGCACGAAGTCGACTGCGAACATAGAGATAGAGGACAGCGACATGTCCGTTGACCAACCTAGATGTGGCTACCGTCGTGTGTGTCCGCGGAGGTGCGCGGATGATCGTCGCATTCGAAGACCCTTCCAGCAGATTCGCCAGCCACCATTCTGGCAAGCTTTACACTCTTCTTTAGATTCCACGAGCTAGAGTGGGCATATCTTGTTTGGACTCCTCATGCGACGTGTATGACATCCATCTACAATCCGGGGGAGAATCATCAGCGTTCAAGTGAGTCTAACCACCGGCATGCCTCGTGCTCTTCGCTGATCACTATTTCTGGTAGTTAGATGAAACCCGTATGATATTGCGGGCCGTCGTACCACTGTGAGGGGATGCGACTTACAGAATTCCGGAACGAGTAGATCTGCGCAGCGCGAGCAGGGATGGGAGGGGTCATTCCGATTGTCCCGAGACTCACGCAATGATGTCAAGCGTGTCCGCTGCCCCCACGAAGCGTTCGACGAGTTGCGTCTCACAAAACGCAAGCCGAGCTGGCGCCCTTGGTCTTCGTCCGCCACCATCTCGTCCGGACAAACCTCCTTCCGCCCTTCGCTGCCGTTCCACATAGGACACATGGCAAGGTTTGGTGGTGCTGCACGTCCTCAGAGACACGCTGTCCCTGGCCGTCACGCGTGGCGACGGCCCCGTGCGCTTCTGTCAAATGTGGTGCCGCCATGTTCTGGAGAGCTGCGTCCAGCTGCATGGCCATATGCTCGCATCGACAGTGATCCGGGTACCGATGCATGGTGGAATATCCTCTCGGTTTCCGAGGAGATACCATCCGATTGGCAGGGAATTCTATGCTCGTTATGGAGGGCGCATGTGCTAGCTCGCGCGCACAATTCCATAGCCTATGTTTTGCCCAGATTTTCACGACGCAACCAACGATGGGTCAATCAGACCCTTTGATGGGTTCATGGAGCGACGGTCTTATTATGCTCTTCCGCTCGTTGCGCATGCTAGTGTAACGGAAAAGGTCTGTCAGGGACCGCAAAGGACACTCGCTGGTCTACTCGTTCCCCACCAGGAATATCTCCGGGGCTACTCACTGATAAACCGACGTTAGTGGAGCTCTAGACGACATCGAAGATTACACGTTCGTTTTTCGAAGCCGGAAGGGCACGTCACGAGAACATGCCTGGCCCCGAGCTGGGCAGTGACAGGTCAGCCTAGCTCGCTTCGACGAACGTTTCGTCAGGGAACCCTAGCCCTACGAAGTCGACTGCCTGGACAATAACCTCGACATCTTGCGTCATTGAGGAGTCGATTCACACAACAATAGGTCTATACGCAGCATGTAGAGGATAAGGGGGCTCGGAAGGGGTCCACCCATACGTTCGTGCGCTTTCCCTTTGTAGCATTGAGCATGGTCATGAACATAATTAGAACACAATAAGTTGATAACCGGTGGTTCATCGATGCCGGCATGAAACCTGAAGGGAAGGAGATCACTACTTCCGCGTTTTTAAATTCGACGGTGGGCCGGAAAACGGCAGTCAGGCTACTCCCAAAGGAAAGAAAAGGGCCAGGAACATTTCCCGGCCTGCCTTCACTGCGATGGTGCAGACTTCACTGCTAGTAATTACCGCGACGCTGGCGTATACTGTGTATTTGCCGGGGGCTCATTCACGACATGCGAGTACACACGTATTCAGGGCAGAAATCAAGCTGACGGTAGATGGTGGACTCATCACCGCGAACATTCATCGATACTCACCGGTTTACGTCAATGGCGTAGAAAGCCGGCTTTACCTCAGAAAGATCAGGCGAGTGTTTTTGTAGGTCCCCAGATTTAGATTGGCATGTTGGCCCAGATAGCGATCGAGGCTTCGTGGTGGCGGAGGCCAAGGTCGCGGGTTCGCGGGATCAACGCGGGAGACACGTCCGTCACGTGAGCCGGCGCCCAGTAGCCCTAGCAGCAGCCGGCGCCACCGCCCGAAACGGCCATCAATCTCTGTCTCCCCCTCCTCCCCCTCCTCCCCCTCCCGCGCCGCATGGTATGTGTCCATCTCGCTGTAGAAGGTACCACGAGCTCACTTGTGCCAAGATTCATCGCGCGACTTATGCCGCAGGACATAGACGTCGAGTCCAGTCATGACGTACCGACGGACATAGCAAACCCTTGGGCATCCGACTCCAATGTCTCTTTCAGCTCGGCGATCAAGCGCAGCGAGACCCGGCCTGCGACACGGCGACGTGTCTCAGATGGCGCAGCGCGGAGGTACAGGAACGATCATGAGCCATACCACGGCGTGCACTCGAGAGCCCTCACCCTGGACAGCGACGCCGCAGGACCCACGGGCTCCCATCCACTGCAATCCCCAGTGAGCTCCAGGAGTGTAAAGGACTTTGTTTCAAGCCTCCTGTCAGCACACGACACGCGACCGCATTTAAAACGCGTCCTTAGTGATGCCGGGGAAGCGTCCACCAGCGCGCACGGACCCCCGGGTGCAGACGTGAATAACGGCTGTTCGGCGGAGACGAAGCCGCAGTCGAGGGAAGAAGAGAGAGTGATGATAATGCACGAAGTACGTGATTCATGATGCCCATTCGGCTGTCGTTCTGACTGTACTTGCAGGTCATGCCAAACGACTCTCCCGCCGGCGTTGCCTTGAAGTACGGCGTGTCACTGCCTGATATTCGTCGATGGAATCAGCTATGGCCTTCAGATTCTATCCACCTGCGCAAAGTACTCTACATCCCGTTTGACAAAGCACGTCACGCGAAACAATTCCGGATTATATTCGTAGATGCAGACCAGAGTGTCGTCGAGTCCGAGTCTGCCCAGTCACAGTCTGGTAGCACCGTGATACCAGCAGATGAAGACCTTCCTCATGAAGATACCCGAGCGCACTTGACCGTCGTTCGCGTACCTGTGACGCAGCTCTCATTCTTCCCCCCGCCTCTTACTCCTCCCTCTGCGAGACGGTCAGCAAGCTTGGCTGATCACCAGACCTTCTCCTATGGTGCACACTCGTCTTCGGAGCGACCAGCGCTGCCAACCTCGTTCCTTAGCTCATCGAGCAGCCTTCCAACTTCATCTTCCCTAGGCCCACCGTACACCTCACTCGGTTTCTCCTTTGGCGACCGAGCACAGAATCGAAGTCTCGGCCTGGGATCCCTCTGGACCTCCGCTAGGGCCACGTTTGTCGAGCGGCTGTCACTAGACTCGAATAGCGCGACGTCAACGCAGAGCGAGGACATGGATTGCGCGCACGAGTTGGAGGACATCAAATCGCCGCCCCATGGGACACAGCGCCCAGACGAAGAGTCGATCAGTGGCTTGCCTGGGAGCCAAATTCCCAGCCGACGGCGTCGGACTAGCGGGAGATCCTCAACTAGACCCACCGCGCTTGAGTTGGACCACGATGCTACTGCAAGGTTCGAGGGTATGGTGCAGAAGCCGGAGGATCGCGCCACACCTGCCCGGGTCGCTGCTTCCCTGTACGAGGCGACTTGTTACGACGATCCTGAGCCTGACCTGACGTCTCCCGTGCGGACTGCGCAGCTGCAACCATCCCTGGCGATGCAGCTCCCACCTATACGGAAGAAAGCGAAACCGTCTGCAGGGTAGGGCCCACACGACCGCTCGAAGGAGACGCGTTGCGCCTGGTGGAGAGGCCGGAGGCTGCTGCCGTACTCCGGGGACGAACTCTATGTCGATACGCGCCGCAACAGACATGACCCGCGCACTCACATGCGCAGCTTCGTTTGCTCCATTGACGCCAGCATTCGTCTCCGTCTAGATGAGCCTCCGGCCGTCGCGTGCTCGTAGTCGCCGTCGTTGTCAGTTGTCGCGAGGGGCCCCTCTAGGCTGCGAAGGACGGTCCGCTGCAAGGCACTGGGCGTGGGCTACACGGACGCTGCCTGATCCTTCTGTTGAGCCGTATCAAGGTCGTCGATGCGCGACAAGAGTGCGCAGGACAGTTCTCGAAGGCCGCTCTTCCTTGTCTCTACTACTGCTTCGTCAATTAGAGCCCTGTCTTCGTCTTCTCATATTTGCGCAGCGCGTGCGGTGTCCTGATAGGTGCGGTGTCCTGGCGTTGTACGTTTTTCTCATGATGTGGTTCCCCCCCTCTTCTCCCTCCCCATGCTCGTCATTACCTCACAGCCCACGCAGCGCCCATTACGCCCGCCCAAGCGGAACCCAACAACGGCACGAAGAAGGATCGTCACCTCCCGAGCCCTTGGGCTCGCAGCATGCACCGCTACAGTCGGGCGAGAACACTGCCAGTGTGCGCTTCCAGACAGCGGTCAATTATTGCGTGTCTCCCATAAAAATTGAACGTTCGTGGTAAGGTTTTGGGGCTTCGTCACGCTTCGCCGACTTCGTGAAGGGCATAGGGACTAATCGAACCTAGAGGTTAACGATGAAAATCCATATTCTCATCCGCTCACGTCATAGCACAGCATGGACGTCCTTGCTACCGACCTCCTGGCTAGTATAATTGGCACCGCGCCACGTCGTGCCGACCACTGCCGTACCCCGTGGAAGTTGCGACATTTACGGGCATTGCCAGATTCCGCGGGGCTCTTCAGTCGACCGAGGATTGGTCTCTGGTATGTGAATGCCGTCAACGCCCACCGCATGTCTAGACTGCATTTACCAAGTACGTATCAGACCCCATTCGCCGCCGGCCAGGCTGACTTACGTATTATGCTTGCAGACCTGCACGCTGGCCTCGGCTTGCGGCGCTATTCAATCCCAAGACATTCAAGCGAGCGGCGGACGAGTGAGAGCGAGCAAGTATTTAGGGGTCGCCTCTCATGGGCTGCATAGAGTCTAGACGTGCCATCCGTCTAGCCAATCCACGAAGATCATGAAGTGCTATCTCGCTAGTGCTATCCTAGTCGTGGCCCAGACCTCAGCGCTGATGTTCATGTCCGTGGAGATTCCACGCCGGAGCCCAGGTCCGCGTGCTTCAACGCAATGAAGCCGTTATGCGCCCCTCCTGCCTGCATAACCCGCATTGGGAAAGGTGTGAAGCAGTGGGGCCGGTACTTTCAAGGGCATCGTACATCAGTGAGTGTGCCGATTTACCAGGTCCGTGTAGAGGCTGACGGTTAGATTTTCGATAATTTTCCTTGTCCTCCATATAAGACAACTCAGGTCAAAGCGCCGCCGTTCCGGCATCTTTTGATGGACGCGAGTACGGAACCAATAGCAGGAGACCGTGTCGACTGGCGTAGTGGCGAGCACGTCGGCCGAGTCGAACAGTAACGGCTAACGACCGTACCATTCACGGAGACCCTCAAATTATATCTGCAGCCCTAGCTTGACCACATCCGCTCGTCGTGCGAATCATCAATCTCAGGCGCAGGGACTACCTGGCAGGTAAGGTTTCGCAGATCTTCGCGTGCGTGTGGCTAGACGTTCTTTTACGGACACCATCGGAAGTTGCTAGAACGGCCCATCCCTCTAGTCACGGTGTCTGAAGAGAACAAGGCGCGGATTACGGCGGCCTTGACATGTTAAGTCCATCAAATTTGACCTCGCTGACTCTGTCAACGTGTGACCCCCAGCTGATCATTACACTTGCGCGGTACGATTTGTTTTCCCCCAGCCGAGAAGCCGAGGAATTCGTTCCATGCAGGAGGGGCAAGTTCCATCCAGACTATACCGTGAGTATTTTATTGAGTCTAAGCTACTGAAGGCAATTATATCATAGGTGCTTCTGGGCTCAGAGCACGTCTTCCACAATCACATCGAAAACAGAGTTTGTACCCACGTCGATTCAATGGTACCGGCGGTCGCAACCGCGCGCTACACTTTATCATAATGCCATTGGCCCGGGTGCGTCCCTGGGCGACTAAGTGTAAGCTGATGCACAATCTACATTTGCGCTGAGCGCGGAAGATCTTTGGGATATAACCCGAGGACGGTGTGAGCTTTTGTCCGCATGCACCTCTGACGTAAGTGCACTCAGTACGAACGCTGCTAACCGCTTCTATGTGACAAAGTTTCGCTTAAGGCTTTCCTATCCAGTACAAATGAGATGATCCGGATCTCACTTTACCCCACTTTCCCCCTCGAGTCGAAGAATGCTCCCGCTGCCACTTCCGTGGCGCTGATGCGGCTCGGGCTGGCAGGGGTGTTCCGTACGTTGTTGTCAAGGTATACCGTTCCAAAAGGCGATTGTGCGTACTCCGTTTTCATTCCACGCGTCGCTCATGATTTTGACAACCAGAGGCGCGCGAATTCACTTTGGATGATGACGCCTGTACCACACCCCCTGGTCTCGCGAGGGAGGGCCGGAAAATCTCACCATTGTCGCTATCAGGCATGGTTGATATTTTACGTACGTATCATGCCTTTTCTTCCAATAACGTCGTTGACAGCTTGCGCTATGATGCTTTACAAATTCATTCGCAGTGACAGACGTCACTAGCCTCGCGTTTGTCTTAGCGTCATTGATCGAAGACAAACTCTCACCAGACCCGGTCCTCTCATACTCTACTCACAACATTTCATAGAGACACGGACTATAACGGACATGTATAGTACGATACACCACATACTTACTATTTACTTACTGTAGATAGCTATACTGTGCTTTGGCGCGCTATGATCGCCTGTCGCGCAGTTACAATATAAAGAATTTTCTCTCTCTCTCTCTCTCTCTCTCTCTCTCTCTCCGGTCCTCTCAAACTTCCTATTGTTGCGGACGGGCCGCAGCATGAGAAGAATCTGCGTTCCATGTTAGAATCTGCCACCAGTGCAGGGGATAAAGGCTGCATCTTCTCAAGTTCACCTGCAGGCATGTTGTGGACGTCTTCGCGCCTTCTCCGGGACTACTGTGTGTTCTCAAAGAGATAAGTACGAAACCAGACATACGTTTTCGCAGTCTCACTATCTTATCGGACTCCTGCTAGAACCTGCGAGCCACAGTGCCGCCATACACGGCTGGCAAGACACGGCCTCCGGTCTACGGTAAATCCTTTCGAGACGTACGTCAGTGATAGGCTTTCCGAGAAAGCACCGGGGCGCCAGCAGTGTGGAATAGTGCAAATCGCTATGTCACGGTCAGAAGGGGAACAACAGCCTGGGATGTGGCCATGACCGAGAGAATGCGATGATTACATGGGCCGGCATTCAATTGTATACTCTATGTGCGCCCATCTATCTGTCCACATCATATAGTATATCATACTGAGGGGCCCCAGACTCAACGGTCGTGGAAACTGAAGTGGCGGGACAGGAACACAAGCACATTACGGCATGATGCCCCGCATGCGGGTACTGGCCCGAGACACTCGAGGAAATGGCGCGTCTCATGCCAGCCGCATGGAGATACATATATGCCGGAGGGCTCGTGGAGCTTTGCCTGCAGCGAGGGCGCGAGAGAACAACGTCCGGGAGCTACTATCAGGCATCGCGACAAATGGGAGTCAGTGCACCTTACGGTGTGGCGAAGTCGATATATATATACTCGGTCAGGAGCAGATGATGCCTGGCGAACAAACGAATAGCCAATCACGGGCGCAAAGATGTGATCGTTTCTACGAAGTCGAACGCGGACCCAATTTGAACCGGCGCACGGATAGCACAGAATACGTAAGGAACGCTTGTTCCTGGTAGGGAAGGTCGCCGGCATGGCGGTGCCCAGTAGCATCCATGGACGTGACAAGTGAAGGCACAATACAGCAGAGTGGTTTGCATTTCGAAGTCAACCATGTGTACACTTCGGACCGGTGGATAAAGATGTGGAGTGTGATCCATAGGGGTGACGGAGCGGAATACATGAGACAACGCAAGACAACGTGATGGGCGACGACGGTACATGGTACAACGAATTACACAAGACAGATAGCACCGATGGATACATTGTTGAGTACAGGGTGTCCGATGCGCAGTGGGGGTGGAGCCGTGGGTCGTTCAAGGGGCATGGCGGAAGGCATTGAGTGCCTGTGCATCGACAGGACTACGGGCCAGCGGAGGAAGAGCTTGCAGGTACTCCAAAGGGGCCAGATGTCTGGTCAACGGAGGTTCCTTTGGGTGAGCAGAGGATGGGGGATGGTGTGGAGGGGAGATCATGGAGGGGGACGGTGTAGACTGCGCGTCCCCTTGGCTCTCCAGCGAATGGGAGCGGTGGCCAGGCACTTCATTCCGATAGACCACCGTCGAACGGGGGTTTTCGGTGCTGCCCGCTCGCAGTGCGTGCCGTGGTCTCCGGGTGTTGCTAGTGCGTGCGCACACGTAACGGCCCTTCGGGACATCGATGCCCCGCAATTTGGGGAGGTCGTCTACTGTTCTGAGATGGTCAACGGTGTCTTGAGTGTAATAGGCATCTGCAGAGATATGAGCCGAGCGAAGCGGCCGTCGAACGACGACCTACTGAGGTGCCACTTCCGGGTCTTCCCGTCTGGCTCATGAACGACGACGGAATACGTCTGTTTGATGAGCTGAACGGACCTGCGAGAAGCGAAGGAGTCAGTGAGGCTACGCGCGCCACTCGGTCTGGGCAGGTGGGAAAGAGGAAGCTCGGCATCCTACCCCAGCAAGTTGTTCCGGAGGTGGACGGAAGATCGGCTGTTGCTCTCCTTTTCGTAGTACAACAAGAAGTCCTATAACGGAAGCAAACGTGGTAAGACATGCATGCACACTGGTGTGGAGGCACTCACGTCACGCGCGCGCGAGGGACCCCAGCTGCGGCCCTCTGTGAAGCGTTGTATCTCCTGCCCCGTGCACTCGAGGGGGTTGCTGCTGCGTTCCTCCCAGACATAGATGCAGCCGGTGGTGAGGGACAGCCTGTCGTCGTCATCTAGACGGCGGTGGACCATGGGCAGGATGCCGAGGGAGACGGCATGGAGAACGATCTCTGCGTCGTGGACGGACCTGATGCGGAGGCTGGTGCAGGTTGGGGGCTGCGTTGGCATGGCGTCGAGGGGCGGGGGGGCGGAGGACGGGGTGGTGTAGTAGCATTGAGGCGAGCTATAACATCAGAGTTGCCCCAAGGCAATTACCTATAGGACGACACATCGCATGATTGGGTTCGAGCGTAGAACCTGACTAGCCCTGGGGAATCGACATATGCCGACGTCAAACTGGGTAAACCAGCGCGTTCGCCCTCACCATCCCACGGCGTCTATTTCTCCTCCTTTTTGCCCTTTCCCCCTAATACTTAATTTAAGCGTACATATCTTGGCGCGCGACTATGGTTATCTGTCGGAGCTTGGAAATACTCCCTGCCGCGCACGGCACCGCGGTGGCAACGTCCGCGGCCATTCTGTAATTCTGCCTTCGCCCCTCGAAGGTGATTCGACGGCCAATGCGGCGGTACCTGCTCATAGCGATCATCCGTTTGCCTATACCAATTGCGACCTGTCTTGGGCGAACCTGTGCCTGCGACGTCAGGTCAGTCACATCCGCAAGATCCTGTCTTCATCTTCGATTATCACTAACACTCCGGCAGTGCAAGTTTTCAGCCATTCGCCTGACATCGGGCTAACCATGTACCGGAACCTCGAATCGAATCAAGACATTCGAAAGTATGTCACTTCACCTTCGAGGGGGAATCATCGGAACTGAGGTCGTGCCGAGAGGGAAATAGCAATGCAAAACTAGTGCAATTTCTCTCGTGGTCGGTTACGTCAAGATGCCGGGGCGGCAGAGGTGCCAGATGCCGGGGAGCTGTCGTCCCCTGAGTGTGGCGCCGAGTTGCAGCCACCGTGAGGTGAACGAGAACGAGAGTGATTCAACAGACTACGCTAATTACAGCTCAGGTCGCATGGCGACCTCGTCTATCGTTACGAACAGAGACAAAAGAGACATGCGAAGCAAATGACAAAAGTGAGCCGACAGCGCTGCGATCGAATCAAGTGCCGGAACCTGGACAGCACGCCCGGGGGTCGAATAGTTGCGATACTGTTGCGATTGCATTGCAGGTTTAGTATAGCAAAACAACATACTAAGAGAGTCCAATCCAAGGCACGCGGGTGTACTGTCAAGGCCTTTGAATTGCTCCAAGCCGCTCGCATAGGTGGACAACTCATCCTTACAGTTGGCCCTCCAGTGGCGATCCTGCTCTACAGGAACCCTTGCAATAAACCTCGGAGGCTGTCTGGCATGCTGCCAGTGAGTTGAAGTCAATTCAGCCATGCTGTCGGTGCTTTGCGCCCAGAGCGCCGGGATTAACAGGCAAACAACTTTTCGCGGTAGCTTGCCATGCTCCACCGACGCCTTTCTTCTGTACGGCTCCCTCACTGACTTCCAGCGGCCAATGTACAGCAAAATAGCATCGAAGCGTCAGCTCTAAAAGCCTTGCGCTCACCGCGATGGCAACCGCTGGACGGAGCGGTGGCTGCCAGCGGTGGCGTTACTCAAACCTAGTGAGTAGATTGGTTGACATTAAGCATGATTTGAGGGCTTCTGACAGAATCTTGCAGCTCGAACGTGTGTACTAAATCGTCGTGGGTGTTAACGTCAACCCGAGAGATAGGTGCAGATGTGCCACGGCCGACGTCAGCAGGTCGGGCAATGCAAACACTGCGACCGGGGGGAGTACGTCTTCGCGAACCCTAACACTGTTGCTGCTTGCTCCACACCAGAGCCAATCCCTACTACAAGGTAACACGCAAGCCTGAAGCTGAAGATATCTTCCCAGCCCCCCAAGTTCCACAACTTCCTTTTGCCTCCGTGGCCAAACAGTGTCCTGACATCGACTCGGGGCCCTGGAAAGGAAGGCCAGCTGCTCCCAGCGAGGCGTGTGTTATTCCCAGTGGTCGGCGTGCAGATGACGAAACGCTGCGATGGGGAGCTTGCGACGAGGCAGGTAGGTGCATTCCCTTGTTGGTTGCGTATCTAAACGCTATCTGTTCGCTGCGATTGGCCCAGCCTGATGTTATCAGGGCATCGCACGCTGCCCACGAAAAGAGCAGGACTATTGCCATAGAAGCAGGCCTTCCCAGATGCTCCTTTCAGCCGATCGGCCGTTACAAAGGCGTCATGCGCGGCGGGAGCGTCGGGCGCTGTGCTTAGCCACTGCCGGGTTCCACCGGCGGCATGCCGACGGCCCGAAAGTGCAGAGCAACTGCTTATCTCTGTTGGAACTCAGGAATCTTCCCGCCCACTACATACGACACTAGAGTCTTCCAGCTCTCGCCTTGCCTGACACGGTAGCGGACTTCAAATGCACATCCTTTTTCAAACATCTCGGCTTGTTGGATGGCGTGCTTTCCATTGTGCGGAAACGAAGACTACAAACTAGAATTTGGTGTCCGCCATTCAAGGCCTAGTGCAGAGCCTCACACCTTGCCGTTCGTGTTCGACACAACTCTACTTCAATATGATCAGTATGACCTAGTAACATTGTGCGCTTCGAAGTCTTCGTCAGGAACGTGGCTACTAATTGATGTTTAGCCCCATACGATTCGCGCATGGTACTAGTACGTACAAACAGACCACCGGTATGAAGCAGTCTCCATCCTCGGGACACGTTCTCTGGGGGCCGCCGTCCGACTATTCTCAGCGAATATTGCCAATCGAATTGCTGTCAAGATTCATGTTAAAACTCACCGCGAAGCTGAGCGTAGGTAGCGTGAGCGCATCGCCCAAGACCTGCGGACCATAAGCGTGGACACGTCCGGGCTTGAGATCTGATGGCCAACACACCGGAAAGATGACCACTGTGCCTGGCATCGAAGGCCTGCACGTTGACTCTGGGAGCCTGAGGATCGATCAGCAGAAGTCTAACGGCATGAGTCATACTCACGAGGACTGTTAGCTCTCGTTTGGCAGGACTTTCACATGGCCACTTGATTGACTGTGGACAGCAGCGCAGCGCATGCATGAACGAAGAATGCTCGCCAATGCCCGCCATCTGCCAGACGTATACTGGTCCCACCCCAGTCGTCATAGAACCTGCACCCATTTCCTCGGACCGCAACTGCGATCATCGGCTACAAAGGTTGGCTCTCGATGCGGATTCAATTGAGCGGAGGTAGCACGTTGATAAGGATATAGAGCCCCTGGGCACGGTAGCTTCTGCCAGATGTACAGCGCAAAAGCCTATATAAAGGTGAACGCACGTCAACGCAGAATAATAGCCGTGAGAGCCTGCCGGCCAGCGACCCGACATCTTGCACACCCTGTTACATGCACGGGAGCAATGCCATTCTATCGCTGCTCACATTTGCTCAGGGTTCATGCCATACCTACGAAACCGCGGGGATCGCTAGCAGCTATGGAATCCTCGTGTGTGCGAGACAGAAGGGGTGCGGGGTATCATTGGCGACGTGCACTGCACCTGATGGATTAGCAGGGACGGATGCGTACGTACTGCTCAACCAAGACTATCAGAAGCCCTTGTTGTGCCCGCCCTTCTCATAGAATGCCTCCAGTCTCTTCACAATTGAGTCCAGAGCAGCCAGCCATTGGTTGAGCCCCTCGTTCAATACCTCGGTAGTCACCGCGGCGCCGCCAGCAGGATCCGAGGCTAATTTGGCGTAGAAATCCGCGCGATAAGGGCATGCCTTCATTGCGACCTGCGCAGCGTGGTTCCGTTAGCGTTGGCGACGACGTAAACCATGGCAGCGCATGACGCACGGAAAATATGCCCTTGACCATAAAATTGTGGAACTTCTTCAGGGTCGCCTCGTATGACTTGGTGAAAGCCACCGAGAGCTCCTCCGCCTGGTTGGCCTGGGCGTTTTGCAAGGCCTTGCAAGTGAAGGAGAGGCCACGCAGCAGCCACATCAGGCCCTCCGTTGCGGTACGCTTCTTCTCGCCCTTCTCGTTCTCTACCAGCTGCTCGAGTGTGGCGGACAGTGCAGGGTTTGCGTCGTAACGGGCGCGGACTTTCTAAGAACGTAAGGCCTGAGTCAAGGTATGCACGACCATGCGGACGACTGATCGCTACTAACGGCGATGTTGCCCTTGAGGTCACTCTGGACCGCGGTGAAGGCCGCCGATCCCAAGACATCTACGGGACATGAGCGCAAAGTCATTATGCTACATATGGAACGAGCGCACCGAAGAGTCCGACCACGCCGTCTGCAGCTAGCAGGAACTGAACAGTATCGACGCCAGCGTCGGTCACAGACACGTCTGCAAATGACTGGAGCCGAGGTGAGCCATGGCATCGGCTTCATTGATATCAGCCAACCTTGACAGTTTCGAGGTATGGCGCCATGATAGTCGTGGTCTGTAAGAAGAGGAGCTGGAGCGGGTGCGTGGCAAGAGGCAGGTCGTCCCGAGCAGGCTGTGGCGAGGCTACAGCCACCGTGATCAGATCGATCAGTCGACGCTAAGTAGTTATCTTATCTCATTCCTTCATCTCCCTCCTATTAGACATCCAACACATTGTCCTCGTTGCCAATAGTGAGTTCCAGGCTAACCCGTGCATGCATGTTGATAATTCTCAGCACTGCACAGCATGCCTCACGCCGATTCCGCGTTGGTCCCAGCTGGACTCGATAAAACCCAGTTTTGGGACCACGTTCATGATCAGCTGTCTTACCTCTTGGATGGACAACGGAACTGGGTGCGGGCTCTATCATTACACGTCCAAACGCAGTTACATATTGCCTAGCCTCTCCATTTTTCTAGGTGACAAACCTGGCCAATGCGGCCTCCCTGATATACAACGCGCTCCTTGCCTACAAGCCCCATTTCGGATCAGGCGAGCGGGCAGTGAACTGGTGTGGTGCGTCTCCGCAAACGGGCTACGCCGTTATCGATGGCACGTTGCACGATGGAGACTCACCTGTCGCTTGTGTATGCCCCAGGTTTCTACGTGGCGTCGAGCCTTTTCCCTTCCCCGCGCATCTCGCACGACCAAACCGGGGCCAACAAGGAAGGCTCTGATCGATTGCTCCTCGGCCCGTTTTGCGGCAAGCCCGCGTGTCAGTTCATTGACGTCGCTCCTGGCAAAGCTCGCGGAGTCTGCGCTGATGCGTACGTCGCGCGAAGGACCTTATTAGTCGAAGATGTCGACGCATACCCTGGCCACATCGCATGTGACGGCGAAACAAAAAGCGAGATCGTATGTCCGCTCGTCGTGCGCACGCAGTCAGGTGAAGAGGCGGTCGGCGTGTTAGACTTGGACTGTCTGGTGCTCGGCGGCTTTACCGCTGCAGATCAGAAAGGCCTTGGAAAAATTGCGCAGTTGGTTACGACTGCATGCGACTGGTGACAGCCACCACATATATGGGAGATTTATATTGTGTATTCTATCGGCTCATCTAGACTCCTATCCCACGAACCTCTTATCCCCGCTCCGTGCGTGAGATTTGCTGGAAGCCATGAATCAAATCGAAGGCATCGACAAGCTGGAAGATCGCCTTGCACTGTGAAACGGAACTAGCCATGGGTAGTGGCGTCTACTTTTGTACTTCCCCGCTTGCTTGCCATGCCAAGAACTCGTCATGAAACCTCTTCTGGTTGTCCCACTCTTTCCGCAGAGTCTTGTTCTTGTTCTTGCTCAACTCCTTGCCTTCCCCATCCGTGAGCGGAATCCCGTTCTCATCCCAACTGCCATATATGCCTTCATTGACGTGTGGAGGTTTGAAGAAGTCTTGCGCAGCCACGCGTCCCTTCTCAAGCTTGCGCAGACGCTTCTGACGTTCCGCCTCAGCTGACGCAGCTTTCTTCGCAGCCTTCGCCTCCGTCAAAGCACGCTTCTCCTCCCTCGCCTTGATGAGCTCTGCGGGCGGAACTAGCTTCACGAGTGCTTTGCCGTCTGTACAAAGCGAAAGCCAACATCGATATAAGTAATTTGACCATGACTTAGCGGAGGTTTTGCGTACCTTCCTGATCGTCGAGGGCAACACCCAGCGGCACCAAATCAACATCCCGCAATTTATCCGATAGGGTGAGGATATCCTTCAAGGCCGTCTCCCCTTTCGCAATGGCCAGGCTTCGCACTCCGTCACGGAACGAGGATAACGTGCGAAGGTACGGTATGAGAATCTCCTCGCGCTGCAATCAAACCGGTGTTCAGTGTGCTGGCGTTCCAACGAAAGGACGGCCGTCGGAGGTGTACGTACATCAACGCTTTCTTCTCCCGCGTGTCGTTCCTGCCCCCAGCCGATCTCCGACGTCTCCCCTTCGCCCAGCCCGAATACGCGAAGCATCTTTCCGACCCAGCTCGCCACTCGCACGACGACGCCGACTTCGAGATCCTTCCCGCGAGAGTTGATGTACACGTTTGTGCGAGACACGAGGTCGCGAAGCACGCTGAGTGCCTCCGGTGTGTTGAACGAATCGCAGAGGGCCGCTCGGAATGCATCTTGGCTAGAATGAAGGCTTCACGGGAGATGCATCACTAATCAAATTCGCCACCGATGAGTAGATAGTGCCGACCTGTTCGTTAACTCATGTTCCGCGTTTCCAAACCTATTTTTGTTGTCCAGTCGGGCTCTCTCCGTATCTGCTTGTGTGTTGAGAGCTTTGACGAGCGTGAAGAAGTTCTAAGGGTCGTTTCTCGTTAGTGATCTGTCGAGAACGGTAGCGGAGCAGACATACATTGAACGTCATCTCGATGCCCTTGACTTCGCCTGTCATCAAAGATTCCGAGAAGTCAACCTTCGCGTTCCAGAGTTGAGTCAGGAAAGCCAGGCGAAGTTGTCGAGCAGTAAATCTCTGGAGGATTTCCTGCCACGCGAATTCAGTCAATGCCGACACCAAAAGCTATCGCTAACGACGTACATCGATCGTGATGAAATTCTTCAGCGACTTGCTCATTTTGAGACCTTCTATGTGCAAGTGACCGGTATGAATGAAGTAATTTACCCACGCTGGGCAATTGTGGTAGGCCTTGGGGTACGTGCGTTAGGAACAAGCTCCACGGTGGGGTTAATCTGAGCATCGTATACCTCAGACTGGGCCATCTCGTTGTCGTGATGCGGGAATGCGAGGTCTACTCCGCCGGAATGGATATCCATGTTATCTCCAAGTACCGCAGAGGCCATGACTGAGCACTCGATGTGCCATCCAGGCCGCCCAGGACCCCATGGGGATGGCCAGGAGGGTTCACCGGGTTTCGATGCTTTCCACAACGCGAAGTCCGCGGGAGAACGCTTGCCTGTGGTCGCCGTCAGGGCACCTATTGGATGTGCCGAGCAGGGTTCACAGTTAATGCATGATTGGCAGGTAGCTATTCGGGGGAACATTACCTTCACCCTCCTCCAGCAATTCACGGTTTCCCTTGCTCCAGGGCTCCAGCTTGGCATAGTAATGCTCATCCGCTTTGTCAAATGCTCGCGTATCGAAGTAAACGCTCCCGTCGACTTCGTATCCGTAACCGTTCTTTACGATCCCTTCTACAAAGGAAGCAATTTCCGGAACGAACTCTGTCACGCGGGTCAGGGTGTCAGGATCTCGTACACGCAGCCGGCGCATGTCCTTGAAGAATTGTTCTTCCCAATACGCGGCAAGGGAGCGGAATATGGAATGATCTGTCACGGAGCTGCCACGCTTTGGCAAGGTTATTCACGTAGAATGACCCATTGGGGAAGACGTACCTGTTTGTCAAGCGCGATAGCCAGGATGTCGGTAGATTCGTCTATTAGACTATGTGCGGGGTGCTGTGAGGTATTCCCAGCCTTCAGGGAACCTTCTGCTACTAGAAGTGCTGCATAGGCGCGTTGCTGATCGAGGACCTGTTTAATTTTGTGTATCAGTCCAATAGGGAGGGTACGTACTGCTGCGGAAAAGTGCATCTCGAATTTCTCATCTCTCTTTAGACCATCCTGCTTCCACGCCTTGTCCTGGAACCGCGCGGCGAGCTCTGGCCAAGACTCCCTCTCCTTGCCTTTCGAGGGCCTGTCCGCATCTGCAAGACCCTTCCCAACATTCGACTCCACATAGTCCACCCACGCCGCCTCGACCTGGTCCACCAAAGCTTGCGAGAGTGAGGTCGTCTCCAAGCGGAACTTGTCGACTAAATGAGATTGACGAGCCCGGAGGATGATCTATGCCAGATTCATTGTCCGCTTTTGATACTGTGGCGCAGAAATACACTCACCTTATCGTCAATGTCCGTGATGTTCATGACGAAGTGCACGTCGTACCCAAAGTAGTCCGACATGATTCGCCTCAGGACGTCCTGAGTCACATAGTTCCTGACCACGATCTACAACAAGCCACCCCCGCGGAAAGACAACACTCACCTAGCATGCCCCATATGCGACGCGTCGTACACCGTCGGCCCGCAGTTGTACCACTTTACATGGTGTCCATTATTCGCGACGAATTCTGTCTGTGGTTTCAGTAAGTGTCGATACAATATGATCATTGCCTGCAGAGCATGCCTTTGATTTCGTGAGGGAGTTGTAGACCTTGAGGACAGGCTCATCCTCTTTGCGCTTCGGTAATGACCAAGGAGGTTGCAGGACAGCCATCGTCGTGTTCGATCTGGTAGCTCTGAGGAAGCGGTTCGTGAAGTATAGTACAGATGGAGCAGGCGATGAGCGGTGCAACAGAGAGATCGCTCTCACTTGCATTCACAGTCCGTAGGCCTCCCTATTCAGCCACTTGACGTGACTTAAGTCAATTCGGCGACCTTCGGAGTGTTAACTAAGCGCCTCTGGGGGGTGGCTCTACTGAGCTGATGAGAGCGATACACTTGGATGACGAGAGTAGGGCAAGGGGGACGGTGAGGAGAGTCTCGACGACAGTGGGTGAGATGTTTGGGAGGCGCCTAAAGGTCGACCGACTCACTTCCCGATTTGGTAAGTGCTGCTTGGTGGGATCGCAAGCGGACGGATTGAATTTGGGCCTAGCCAACTCAACTTAATCCACCACTGGCATAATCGACCATCAACCGTCGCAACTACTCCTGCTTCGCCTCCCCACTCTGAATTTTCTGGCTGTAATTTCCCTCATTGGCGGTCCCCGTCCAGCGCGTCGAGGCGAGGATATACCACCACGGTGGTAAGTTATGTTATATCCGACGAAGCCTCCCCGACCCACTCTTCGTAGCTAAGCGGCCCCAAATAGCGGCGTTTCAGCCATTCGACGACTCAACTACCCATAGGAAGAAGAGATAGGTGGCGATAGCAAGGCTGTGAC
Organism: Fomitopsis betulina; assembly: GCA_022606075.1. Taxonomy (NCBI): domain Eukaryota; kingdom Fungi; phylum Basidiomycota; class Agaricomycetes; order Polyporales; family Fomitopsidaceae; genus Fomitopsis; species Fomitopsis betulina. The sequence continues at coordinate 129,883 of JABYQK010000083.1, forward strand.
TGCGAACGGGGGGCTTTATCTGTGGTACGATGGACAGAAAACGATGAGTTCCCCATGCTCCGACACATGGTCCGGGAGAGGCGAGAAGCCCTGGCTGCACTCCGCCCATGGATCTGCCACGAAGTCGGTCGTTGGTGCGGCGATATTGTCAGTGGTCCATGTACCTCGCTATCCAGCGGCGCTTATGTGATGTTATGGTGGAGCGAACCCCGGATCCACTCTGTCCGCTTCGTCGGGGCTAACGGTGATGGCAGGCGGTCGATGGATCCACAGCGATACCCGTCGCCACACCCCACACGTCGTCCGCTAGCGTCGACTACGGACGGGGGAGCACCACTGTGTTGGATTATTTCGTCAGATGTATCCAACGTACCCACGCAAGGCTGGGGACGGCGGCGCAAACTGCGTGAGGTATATGATGCCGCGGCACCATAACACGTTGCGCCTTCCGGACGAGTGCGGAAATGGTGTCCCAGCGCTGGGCAAGGAATCCGCATAAAACCTATGGTCCTCCACCGAGCTGCGCACCCCCCAGATGCGTCGCACCGCAGGAAGGCGCAGTGGAAGCACGCGGTAAGCCCGTGCGGGCGCCGGGTCTGCGAAATCAGGCGGCCAGTATGAAGATATGGAACCGTCTGTTGAGTACCTGGGCATGTGTACGAGGTGTCAGGCGCGTCAAATGTCTGGTATCCGTGCCGGCTCAGGGTCCCTAGGGCCCCGGGAAAGTGTAACGCTCTAGACCTTTGCGAACTGGTGGAATTGTTGGAACGCCTGATGACCCTCTATACGTACTAATCACGCTGTCACTAGAATGGTCGCGTCTAACATTTCCTGATGGGCAAACCGTCTTCAAGGCGTCTGTGCAATGAGAGAGCGAAATGAACTGACGGTAGCTTCTAAAATGCGATGCATGGCCACCAGGAGGCCATAGAGTGCATCAGCCGCTCCGAAGTCGTCCACAGAAAAATGCGGCAGAAGAGCGCGTCGCTCTCACCGTGACGGCATTGTGTAATTTCGGAGACTCGCGGCACACACACTGGGCGAAACGTCTAGATGGAGAGAGACGCAAGGCCGTATAAATGTGGCTGATTCATCTGACCTACACCTTGGCCTGAGAAAAGACGACGAGCCAACAAAGTCCGTCCGCCCGCAACCCGGTGTCCATTTCCGGCGTGGTTGGGCGCCCTTAAATCCCGCCACCGATGGGGATTGCCGTAAACACTAGTGGTGATTGGTGCAGAGTTAATCGAAGAAGATAGTCTACACACTTGTCAAGCGACTCACTGCCGAGAAAGGCAAACGCCTAGTTACCGGCAGAGCGCACCGACAACCAAGATAGCCTGCCTCGATGCTAGCTTCCAACCGTGGTTCAGCGTGTTTGGCCGCGAATTTCATAGCAGACAATTGCTCGGCGGCGTACCCTGTTCGGCCTCGTCGGCTTTCCAAACTCGCCCTCTTCTATGCCTATTACATATTCAGAGAAGTGTTAGAAGGTTCATGCTGCTGGTGATGAGACTCGCTACCTCGTGTTCAGGGCTTTGCGACCGCGAGTATTTGCAAGGCGAGGATCCTGCGCCTTTCCTTTGAGGTACTCAATGCCTGTGAGTGGGGCTACAGTTCTCATCGACCGTATTTGATCTCATACTGCTAACATGCGGCAAGAACAGATGGGTAGCCAGTGCCATTATTGGGTGAGGGCTTGTCTGTGATGTATTCACGGCTGCCGAAGAACCTCAGTTGGCGGTCGTCCCAAAAGGGAAAGTCGTGAGGTTGCTTTCGGTCCCGCGTGTCTCTTGCGCCACGTGGACATGTCGATCCTTAGAAAACGAGCAATCTGGTAGCGGATGCTCCCTGCCCAGTTCGATGTGGTCTCCGTGAGTCGGACATCCCCTTGCGCGAGCACGATCCCGTCGGTGCGCCACGCTTGTCGGACGTATCGACGCCGCATCGGGCAGGGCTCAAGCCGCACTACGCCCAGGGGAGGTTGAGATCGACGATTTCAGATGCGGTCATGGGCGATCGGAGGGCATGCTGAGTATGCCCGATTGGAGATCTCCATTTGGAGACGTGCTGGATCTTTCCCAAGTCAGTGTTGCAGTACGGATACAAAATGACCAAGACGACTCATCTCTTGACTATATCACTGCGTGCGTGTGAAGGTGAGGTGGGACGTAATGCCGCTGCGGGGGTAGTCTACATTTACATATGCCTCAGGTGATGTGATCTCATCGGTAGACCCTTTGAAACATCGTCCTTCGTACGGCGGATGCAATCAAGGCTCTTCTGCGTACAGCACCTTGTCGTTCTAAGCGTCAGCAGACCGGGCTTCGAGATAAGTGGAAGAGTAACGTGCTACGCGATGAGGATGGTGGAAGCCTCATTGGTGGTCTGATAGCGATGTCGTGTCTCTGATGCTGACAAGCCTGGGTATAGTGGGCCCGAACGGCACCGACCAGTAAGTAGTAAAACATACGTGTCATGTTGCATGGCAGGAGGACGCGGCAGCCTGCAGCTAGTAGCCATCTCAGGCAGCCTGAGTGGCTACACGGTGGTCGCAAAGTGTGCTTGGCGTGCGGCGTTCGTGCAACGCATCGTCCGCGACTCCGGAACACTGGATCAGGATCGAGTGAGCTGGAGACAGAAGCAAACAAGCCTCGATCTCCGAACCATCAGCGGGGGCAGCGTGCGTGCCTCGCCGACCGTCCTGACGAGTAACGCGCTCGCCTCTCTCGTCCCGTTTCCCTCCTTCTCCACGATCTCCGTTCGCACGCGAAGCTCAGAGAAGGCGTCTTCTGATTGGCCAACCAGGTTTGTGACCCGCTCGTAGCCCGTCACTGGCAGACAGCAGGGGGACGCACTCACGAAGTCACGCCTTGCCGCACCCCGGAACTGCGATAGGCGATTAGCGTCAAGTCCTCTGAAGACCTTATTGCATAACAAATCCACCTGTTGGCCTCAAAATCTAACCAACATCTAGTAATGTTCGTGTAAAACTTGTCACCGAACCAGGAACACCCAGCTTCTCCTTGCTTCTGTCACTCTACGTATGCCCGGCTCCAAAGGAGCTGCCAACCAGGACGCAATCAAATACAACCCTCAGTGGTCTAGCAAGATTAGGGTCATGTCGTCTCTTGGCGATGGCTTTCCGCAACAGGTATGGCACATGTTTGGCCTTGACTTGTGCGATCATCATCCCATCTCAGTGGACATACATGCCGGGCCGTGCTTCTCCTCCGGCCTCGCTTCTGAGCCCATCGCTCCTTTAAAGCTTCGCTCCGATAAAACTTATCCTGATCCTCACCACGCCACACCGTCTCAGATGCCTGTCCCGGTCCCTGCGCGCACCGAACCTCAGCAGCCAACCTGGCGCGAGGTTCGCATCAAGCGGTCTGAAGAGGCCAAGCTCGTTATGCACGCCGTTGCGCTCAAATATGCCCCGCTCATCCATAGCCGCCTTCAAGAGGATGAGCGCCGGGCGATCGTCATGGAGGGGTCGGTCTTCGTCTGGGAGGAACGCGACGAGCCCTCAGAGACAAATGGCGTGAGTCTGCACTCTGCTTTCCAGACTGACCTGGAGCCGTGCTCATGGCTCCCTTGGCTTCTGACTTCTAGTCCGCGATCATTCGTTGGACGGACGGGCGGAGGTGGGGACCCTCCCGCGTCCAGGGTGTAAGTTGTTCCCGCTCGAAGGAGATAACACGCTGACTACCGCAGAAGGAGTTTCTGATATACCATGAGAATCTTCCGGCGCTGCCCCCCGACATCAACGAGGCCGACAGGAATGAGTAGTGAGTCCCGTCTTCTATCCGCCCCACTGCCTCGCGACGGTCTCTCATGTTTTCTTATCTTCGTGTAGTATCGCCTCGCGTCTCATAAAGCAGACTTTCTCTGCCCGCGTTGATGTCGACGGACGGCGCAAGAAATGGCACCTCGGTGAGTTGATACGAGCATCGGATCTCAGTGCTTCCTAAGACACCATTCCCAGTCGCATACTATACCCAGAGGGCGGATCGACAGCTCCCTCGCGTGTTTGACGTCGAACCCTTTAGGTCGCTCCGCAACACATTGCCTCCACACCAGTACGAGAGCGCACGCGCGTCGCGACCACGCGGACGAGGCAGCTCGAGCCAAAGCGAGGAGGCCGATGAGGACGACTCCGATCCGTCGAGCGATGCTCTATCCCTACCCACCCTGCAGGTCCCCGCGATGACGAGCGCGCCGCCCGCATCTTCGTCAGTGCATACTGTCAACCAGACGCATGGCGAGGCACCGCTGGCCGGCCACTCGCAGATCCTGCACTCCACGCTCCGCGCTATCCCGGCTGCGTTCGCAGCGCCGGCCTCAGGGTCGATGGGCAGCCCGGCAACAGTACATCCCCCGACCAGGGCGATGGTCGGACAGGCGTCGATGGCAGGAGGTGCGATCTCGCACCACTTGTCTATGATCGGTTGGCGCCATACCCGCCTCGCCACCCCGTTGACTCTGTTGCGCTCCGCTCACTCGACGTGCGGGCGCGCCTTGTCTGAGCGAGAATACCTATTCGACTTCATCAACACCATTGACGGTCTATGCCATATGTATACTATACTGTAAGTTTGGGGACATTGTGTGCATCCCACCTTACACAACATAATTGTATCATTGTTTGTACACTATTAACTACGCATTGTGTGCACCAGAGTGCATGAATACATGAGGCACGATTGTGCCACCCGACTCCACGCATCTGAGGCCTGAGGAGAGAAGGCAGGGCCCGATGACGACAAGGCCCAGGTGACAGCCAGCGTCGGGTATACGGATCCGTCGCGGGGGGCCGCCCAGTACCAAGTCCTTGCATTCGCCAGCCACGGACGCGCATTCCCAGGGCTGCCAGATAACACGCACCGCGCGACCGTGCACGTCACGGTGTGTACGGCATCGACGTGCTGGGGCCTCGACCGTATCGGCCCCATCGAAGGTTCCCCCAGCTGGGCGAGCTCCTTCCCGCAAACGGGCGGCGCGCCTCTGCTCCGCCCGGATCTACGTCGACGCTCGTCCTTCACCGCGCTGACACACAAGCTCAGCCCCGACGGTGTCCGCCGAGGCAGGGCCGGCCTGCGCAGGGGCGGATCCCGCGTCAGGCCCCGTATACTTCGGGAGTAGCGCAACATCGCGTGCTGCTCGGGACGCCGCTCGCGCACTCGCAATGTGGAGATGCGCATTTCAAACGCACATCATGCTGCCCGCCAGCGCCTTCGCTCGCCGCTCGAAGAGGCTAGGAACTCCCGCACCTATTCTTGACGCGCCGACCGCCGGGGTCTGATCTGTTGCCACGACCGCGCGCACAGATGGATCCCCCGCGCCGGCCTGAGGAGGTGGACGCACACACGCCTGCAGTTGCGGCGAGTGCTCCCGGGGCTTCCAGGCGAACGGCTTGCCCCACTGACCTTCGCGCTCGCGAGAGCCCTGCAGTGCGATCGCCTCGCGTGCCGGTGGATTGTCCCAGCCCTTGGGTAGCGTGGGCATCTGACCCTCGCGCTGCTGTGGTATGTACTCATGACCCCCTAGGTCAGAGATTCGAGGGTGGGCCTGGACGCACCGGCTTGGGTACCGTAAGTGACACTGAATGGCTGGCGGTGGCTGTTGATCTGGCTGTGCATTCGCGTATATTCCCTGGGAGAGTTTGCATCGTGTCTGACGTGCTAGTCGCGGCGGGCGTGGTTTTGAATGCGAATGCAGTAGTGGATATGAGGGCCCTTTCCAAAAATGGTATGAAGTGCCTCGGACAGAGAAGTGTGATAGAAGATACGGCGGGCGACGCGAGAGCTGTAGCTCTGGCTTCGAGGTTTCCGTGTCCGTGTGGCTAGCAGAGCAGAGGCAGCTCGCTCAGCTTCGGCCCCAGATCGTGGTGCGGCCCCGGCCGCTGGCAAGCCGCTGACAAATCCGCTCCCCGATCTTCCGGTAGCAATAATAACCATATCGGAGTTGGATCCTCGCGTTATCGATCGGTGTCCGAGATACTAACTTGGTCTAATAATGACCACTACGCATACATTCGCCAAGCCGGCCAGCTGCGAGTATTACAAATGTTGTCCACGGCAACCGAGACAATTGTGGGGCACATTTGCAGTGCATTTAATGAATCATAAAACTCGATGCAGCTACCAGCATGACTGACGAATGGGGAGACTATGATGCCATTAGCCCGAGATGTACCGGTGGATTGGACCGTGTACATTGATTTTCCAGCCTCCCGGCAGTCCTCTTCCTCTGCCGCGGACATGCGCATCTGTGGAAGAGGGTGGTTATCAGGCAGCACCCGAGGGATCAGCTGCAAAGCGATCGAAGGCAATTTCCGCCCCGAAGTCGAGAGTTGGACTCCGCGCGCGCGCAGTGAGAAGCCAGCTGCGAGAACGAGAACGCACCCACCCCAGAACACGTTCTGCGAACGGGATCTGAATTCTTGAGAGGGACGCGGGAGGGCGTCGTGGCCCATCTCGCGCGCAACAATCAGACCGTCGCCGGAGCGGAATCAAATGCAACGGTTGTTCATTCGCCGGTCGATCCAAGAACGGTCTGATCTATGAAATCGGCGTACCGACTGCCGCCAAGGCTGCGGGATCAATTGGCGAGGGAGCCACTTGGTCGGAGGGGTGTTTGAACGAGAGAGAGGGACCATCATGGAGCGGGGCACGCTGCTAGCAGAAACACCGTCGCGAGGGCAACTGCAACGAGGGACGAGGGTGCTTGCTGTAGCGTCGGCGACATCATCATCGTTCGGGCAGTCGCGCTCGGCTGTACCGCCATCAATGCTGCCAAGCGAGCGGAACGAGGCAGACGAGCTTCGCGCTGTCGCGGCTGCGCGCGGGAGGGTTGGGCGAGCAAGTACACCCGCCGCATTTCCCGGGGTAAGTATCTTGGACACGATCGGACGTGGACGGCAGTGGCCGGATAGACGCCCAGATGGTGAGAGGGCGGGGCGGCGAGGCGGGAGTGTCGGGGGCGATAGCACGAGGCAGACGGTGGCGGTAGCGGCGGAGGGTAATGACGGCAGGGCGGTGGCCCGGGGCCGGCGATGGCTGAATAGGAAAGGTGGCCGAGGGGTAGGTGGACGATCTGATCTGGTCTGGAGGGAGTAGTATCCGTTTCCCCGGGCGCGGCAATAGGCGCACGAGCATGCCCGAGAGGGATTGGCTTGCACGCGCCACTCACACAGGCCGAACTCGCATGCTATGATTACTACTATAATCAATCGCTGCTACTCAGAAGCCCTTCCCCACCTGATCCTATATAATCATTTCCTTCGTCCCTCTCCCGGCCCCCCTTCCCACCCGCCTCGTCCCTGCCCGCCCTCTCCCTCCCTCCCCATCCTCCCCGCGTCGACCGCCATGGCACAGCTGAAGCAGACTCCCACCCTCGAGGGGGTCCACATTCGTTCCGCGGACGACGCCCACAAGGTATTCTACGCCGTCATGCAGAACAGGCTGCATCCCATCACAAAGCGCCTCGACGCAGAAGAGCGTGCCGCCCTCAAGGCTGGCGATGTCTACGTCTGGGCCCGCCAGTCCCTCACCGGCGACGCGTACAGCCCTCACATGGAGCGGTTCACCGAAGGAAAGTCGTGGACCGCTTCGCGCGTCCGAGATGTACGTCGTCACGTAACGCCGATCCCCCGCACACACGCTGACGCGCACCCCAGGACTTCCTCATCTACTACGAGATTCCGGAGAAGGCGAAGGGACGGGCAGGCGCTACGCAGCGGGCCGAGTACGTTATCCCCCAGCTTTCTGAGCGCGCCGTGCCGATACGTCACTAGGTCTTCAGAAAACCGTGTCGTTCGGCAGGGCGAACACGACCAGTTCATCAAGCAGACATACTCCGTCTACTGCAACGACCCCGCCGATGCGCAGCCGTCCCCCGATGGAATACCCCAAGAACCTAAGAAGTGGCACCTGAGTGCGTCCTCTGCCCATGAGGCCTTCCTGCGCCTGACCAAAATTTACCAGATGCGTATTTCACAAAACTGACGGAGGGACAGCTCAAGACGATCGACGACATCGAAGAGCTTCGCAATCTCGTGGTACCGGAGGGGATGTTCAGGAGTGCGCGGACGAGTAAGGCGGGAAAGAAGGGGGAATCGTCGCGAACTACGAGCAACACGAAAAGGCAGTACGCGCCCTTCCCTTCTCGCACGCAGCCTCCCCAGCCTTCAAGCAGCTCACAAGCATCCACGAGCGCGCTTCCACCGCCGCCCGCTCGCGCTCCCGTCCCACCCGTGTCCCACGAGTCGCCGCAATCAGGGCCTTCGACATCCGGGGCCTACCAATACCCGACCGACCTACAACACTATCAACAGCCGCAGCCGCAGCAATACCCTCAAGCGCAAGTATACCCTCACGCCGCGCAATACTCGCAAGCCGCACAATACCAGCAGCCGTCTGTCGGCTGGCCCAGCGCTGTCCATGCACCATCCGACCGAGCGCCGCAGTACTCAATCCCCGCCGAGCTGCAGCCTCCGGTGAGTGGCCACGCCTATGACCCCTTCAACTTCCCTTATCCGCCGCCGGCGCTCTAGCTCTCCTCTGTACCTTTCCCGCCGCTCGTCCCCGGCCCGCCCCTCCCGCTGAGCGACGCGCTCACGATGATCCCAAATCCGGACGACGACCCCTCCGGCCCCCCGCTGCCCGACGCCATCGACGAGTACACCCCCGCGCCCATCCCGCCCGGCATGGCCTTCCTTTCCTCCGCATTCGCCGCGCACCACGTCCATGCACACACGGAGCCGAACTATGTGTATTCTGCCGCGCCGCCGTCCCCGGCACTCAGTCGGCACAGCAATCAGTCCATTTCCCCCTCGCTCTCGGACCGCTCCAGCCCCAGTGCGCATTCATGGGGGTCGCCTGCTCAGCTGTCCTCGGTGATTGGCGGGGGGAGCCCTGCGCCGTCCTTGAATTTCTCGCGTCAGTCCTCGCCCTTGTTTGGCCTGGACGGGTTCCCCCTCACCGATGACGGCTTGCCCTACACACCCGCGCCGACCCTCGAGGACATACTCAGCCAACGCGTCGCGCTGGGTCCTGCCCGAGTCGATCTCGCACCCCTCGGCTCGCTCAGGAGCCACCCGTACCGACGCTGCCCGGCGGATGACCGCGCGCTGCGGCTGCTCGGGCCCGGTGCGCGGTGACGTCCGCATCAGCTCGAAGCTATATACGCCAAAAGAATCGCAGAAACTCTCATGCACACGCCCGCACGCATGCTCCTCGCACACGAACACTGACCTTCGCATACTCACGCTCCTGCTCCACTATACTCACACCACATATCGCTTCTACGTTCTCCTGCTCGGGTTCTCGTCTTGTTATAGCTTGTAGCCGCGCTGTATTATTATTGATACTTCTCACTGCAGCTCATCGCTCTCATCGCCTCTTCTCTGGAACATCTGTTTTGTACTACCTACACTTACAATTGTACTACCATATCTCTTCGCAGCAACAACGAAGCACACGGTTTGGACATAGGGACCTTGTACCTCAGCAGCCGGCCGCTACGGCGGAATCAGGTGCGTGTCCCTTCCCTCGCACTGTATCGCGGATGCTTTCCGCGTAGTCGTGAGTCGCGAAAGATCGCCCCTTTGCATCCGTGCTTGCACTGAAACCGCCACTGCGGGCGTTCGGCGTCGCTGTGCCGGAGCTCGCGCGCCCTATGCTCACCACCTGCTTCGAGTCCTGTGCCTCTGCGTCCGTCAGCGTGAATGCCCCCGCGGACAGATGCACCGACGCTAGACAAGGCAGGTAGACTCCGAATAGGCCCGCGTTCTCTCGCCAGGCCCGTCACGAGCTAGGCAGCGGGCCCGGGTCATGCCGTGCGCCATCAGGCTTGCTAATAAGTACAGTACGTGGGGCACCCGAGGACTCATCTAGGGCGACGGCGTTGGGATAGGCTTCCTTCGTTTGGCGTAGGCCGCGTACTTAGCGTAGCACGCCGCGTGGGCCTCTCTTCGGGCACGCCCTGATCGGGACGAACACGCGCACTTGCGGGACATGGCCGGATGAGAGCATCAGGCTAGGATTGCGCCTGCACCAGATGGGGTCTCGAGGCTCGAGTCGGAGTGGGGGAGAGGGTATGTGATGCATTGTATTGAAATCGCAGAGGTAAGCTTGACTAAGCTTGACTAGGACCAGCGCGCCCTGCGGCGCGGTGCGCCGTTTGGCGGTGTATGGTTCCCGTCGCGCTTATAGCTTGAAGCTTGAACTGGCCATGTTGCGCGTGGTCGCTGAAATGGGCCGGCGGGATCGAATCGATGACCGGAGATAAGTCGCACATTTGGGGTATGCGTTCCTGAAGAACCAGGGTGTTGGTAACCACACTATATGTGTAATGAATTGAATACGACATGCCACACTATGCGTGCATACGCCGCCCTGTAAGCCTTCAAATGATGATGCCCCACAGTGTTCTGAATAGAGTGGCGCCGCACCGTACGTAACAGTGTAGTGTTGAAGGGAGCGATGTGCTGCCTCCTGTGCGGTGTTGATCACCACGGTGTTGATTCCTGAGGCGCCAGCCGAATGTGACGCCCCATTCATCGATGGGCTGCCCGAGAACGACGAACGTCGGCGCGCACAGCGCACGAACACCTGGGTTGATCGGGTCGCTGGAAAGTCATCGGCGAAGTAGATGGCACGACAATGCCTAGGGCCTTGACTACAGCCCGCGAATATAACCATGTTCAAGCACCGCGAGCCATGTCCGTAGCGGGGCCCTGAGCAGCGTGAATGCCTGGACTAGCCTGGTTTTGGCGCGAAACAGTCAGTAGTAGCGTCTTGGCCTGGGCACTTGGCGAAACAACGAGCAACACGGACACGGTCGAACCTGCTAGCCTCATCTGGAACATCGACCTAAGCTATTCGGGCTTTTGAGATCCAGCGCAACGACACCACAGCCTTGAAGGACTGGTCTTGTCGCGTGGACTTATCGTGCGACAGCTGAGTGGGGGTAAATAACCAGTGATCGGCCTTGCGGGACTTGATCTCTGATGGGGACTCTAGCAGCAGGTAGCGGAAGTAGGAGGCTTGGACTGTCACTCTGCGGCTTGAGTCACTGGGCTGCACGTGGCAGAGGTCGGCACTTGCCCGATGCGGGTGATGACCTCTCTGTGGCACTGTGTCCGCATTGTTCGCACTCCTTGACCTCGACGACCATCGCGGGGCCGACATTTGCCAGAACAACACACGGAATATTGCATACATCTGTGCGACGCATACGCACAGTCCCTGACCGTCAGTGGGAACATCCGCGCGTATTGGGCCCGAGAGTCTCGCGCAGACGCGCGCACCCAGGTTCGTCATACCATGCCATCATCCGCTCAGCCAAGCCGCATGATGCTTGACCTGTCCCATGAACAAGCTAACGAGCCCCGCAGGACGTTCATATCGCCACCAGTCCACCGCGATGCCAGACGCTTGCGGCCTTGTGGCTTTGCTCAGACCCACGCCACGCACGGACCACTCCAGCCTCCCGCCCGAGCTCTGGCTTGAGATCTTCCGATGCGCAACATACGTCCCGCGCGTGCGAGGTCTCAGCCCCGGAGACCCTTTCGAACCCCAGCGTCCATGCAACTACGCCTGGGGTGTCAATACCCCTGTGTCATCCCTCGCCACGAAACGAAGCCTTGTCCTCGTATGCCGGGCGTGGTACAATGTCGCGACGGAACTCCTCTATGAACATGTGCTCATTAGCAGCCGACGCCGTGCGTTCCTACTTCACCGGACCCTACACGAGAGCGATTGCTTGGTCCGAAGACTGCAAGCAAAGGGCGATCCCCTCTGGGGCCCGGCGCAATGGATCCGACACGTTGAGATACACGACTGTTCCCGGACATCGAAATCCCTTCCCTTCTGGTCCGCAGTGGCGGCCATTCTGTCGTTCCTTCCCAACATACACGTACTCACCGGCATCTGGGAACGACCACTGACCAAGAACCTCTTGGAGGTATTCTCTCGTTACCTCACGAGTTCACTCAAGGGTCTGTATTGGGACGAAGGTTTCGTCCCAGAGGGCGAGCCATCTCTTCTGTCCGCCTCATTCCTTCCGAAATACCAATCGCTCCGCGTGCTTGACATCCGGAAGCTCAGGTTCGAGGATCCAGACAGGAATCTGCCCATGGGATTAGACACGACAATATGCTTGCCCTCGGTCGTGGATCTCTTCCTACCAACCTGGCCTGCCGTTCTCGACTTCGCGCGCAAGCTCGAGTTGCCACGCCTCTGCAGGCTCGTCCTAGACACTGCGAACATACACCGCAGCAGCACATCGTACGTCATCTCCTCGTTGAACAAGCTTCTTGCAGTACACGGCTCGAAGATCACTACCCTCGAGCTACTCCCAATCGCCTCCGACCTATCGTACGAGGCCTGCCCCATCAGCATTACCATGCTCCTGCAGCCTCACGTCTGCCCTGCACTAGACACCTTCGTCTACGACTGCCGCGAGAAGGTAGTCAGTGCACAGTCCCCACCCCAACCCAGCTTCCCATCCAACGCCACTCGCTCTGGCACGAATCCCAACGCAGGCCCGCCTATCCTCTCCGCGCCGCCGACCCCTTCGCGGAATACGCCCGAGCCTGAGATGCGCGTGCCACACTCCACCCTGCGGCGCGTTGGGATCCGCGGGATGGGCATTTCGCGCCTGTACCCGAATCGGCCGACGCTCGCGCAGGAGCACCTCCAGCAGTTCCTCACGCACCGCGCGCTGTTCCCCGCGCTCGAGACCGTGCGCACAATCGGCTTCCTCGTCGACGCGTGCACGGACGAGCTTGCGCGCGACATCTTCATCTGGTGGACGGAGAAGTTCGAGGAGGCTGGCATCGACCTCCAGGACGGCGAGGGCGTTGTGTGGATGTACACGGATCCCGTTGATGCGCCCCTCGACCCAGATGCTATCGCCGCTGAAGAGATTGTCGCTCAGAACCGTGTCAGTCTGGTGCACAAGCGCGACCCACAGGAAATGAAGGCCTTCAAAGCGGCCTGAGTGCGAGCTCCGTGGTAACGAATACCAATAGGTAAGTGAAGAACGAATAATCATCTTATCGTATTGTATCCTTGAATCGGTTCCTGTGTATCATTTGACGACGCATTTCCCTCGCATCAACTCGCAATTCTTTCCACTTTTACGCATATACGTCGAATAGCCGGACCACCCTCCTTTAGATCGAAACAGGCTATTCATTCCAGTCCGCTTTCTCAACTAGTTGCTCACGTACCTCACTCCCATACATCCGTTTATCCAAATGAGAATATACCCAACGTAATGTTGATGATTTCCTGGAACCGTACTCGAGCTCAAGAAGAGAGAGCTCAATGCATCAAGAGGGCCGTCGATCAACGTACACTGCATACATACATCGTGAACTCGCTGCATGCCCTAGTTGCGAGTGGTCACCAGACACTTCGTCGCACTCCGCCTCAGTCATATGCACACGCAATGCATTGACTCTGGGATGCTAACATTACAAGATGACAGTCTATGTACGGGTGTGTATAATGGGCGATGAGGGGAGCGATGTTCATTCCTATGCAATGGTTTTCTGAGGGCTCTGTATATCAGACAGCAAATGAGACGGGCGAGCAATTACGACGGTGGATCGGAGTGACAAACATAAATGACGCGAGACATGACCAGAAAGACGTGAGACATGGTGTGGAAAATGACCACAGCGGGAAAAGGCAAACCGCCAGGGCAGGTGCGAGGCAACCAAGAAGGGCGCTAGATCCACGAAGAGGAGCTACCCGACAGGTCGGCCACTACCATTCGAACTCTCTGTCCATGAGAATTCAGATACCGATGCGGACGCGCAGAAGCACACCAAACGTCACGTACCCTGTGCACTTCGCGAAGAGGTAATCCTTCCCATTGATGTGGATCATCCCGTCCTTGAGAATGCACTTCCACTTGTTCTTCACACGAGCGACCTGATACGTGGGAGACACGCGTCATCAGCATACAGGTTCGCGCACGTCAGCAAGAAGATGTGATGGACCAACCTTGTCATATGTGCAGAATACAATATCCTGCTCCGCCGAACTCCCCATCTCATTTACTTCCTCATTGTCCGAATCCGAATCATCAAGATCGCTATTAATTGCTTCGTCATTTTCCGGCTGCGAAGTGCTCTGCGATGGCTGCGGGAGTGAAGGGTGCAGGGCACGCGGCGCGTAGGCTTGACTGCTTGGCTCGGGCGAACCAGACTCCGATGATGATGATGATGGTCCATCTAGCTGTGGAATCCTCTGCGAAGAAACTGGCCCATCGACCTGTGGTATACGCGCCTGTGGCAGCTGCTGATGCTGAACCGCGGGCGGGTACCTTGCGGTCGGCGGCGGTGGAGGGTGTGCCGGATATGCCATACCATTCGGTGGGCGCGCACCACCAAGCTGCGGTCCAGGCAGAGGTTGGACCCCGTATGGAGAACCATGAGCCATGCCTTGATTCAGCATGTACCGCGTGTCCATAGGCTCTGACTTAACCTGTGGCCCGGCCGGCGGAGGCGGTACGTGCGGGGCGTGGTAAGTCGGAGGCGGGTAAGGACTCGGAAGACCCTGGGCATGATGGTGTGCATGCATTGGGTGTGGCGGGTAGGCGGGGTGGGATTGGTGCGGGACAGCCGTAGGGGCAGCGGAAGCCGTGTTGTCGAACTCGGCCACATGGGAGGCTATCACTTTCTTCTCCCATCTCTGCAAGATACGTACAGCGAGGGTAAGGGACAAGAGCTGTGAACACTCACATCCTGAAGATCATGGAGGACTTCCTCGGATACACCATACTCGTCAAATTCGGGCTTTATGCTCGCGATCACATCGTCGATGATGGCGCGATAGATGGAGGGCTCACGAAGGGCGGACGTCACTTACACTGTATGCGGCAGGAGACATACGCGGTGAGGAGCTCACCACTATTTTATTGGACATGATTCAAGCTCAACGCGCTGCTGCTCCCGGGACCGTCGACAACAACGAGCTCGAAGGGCGGCGTGGCGTGGTGGAGGTAGGAGGTGAGGGAGAGACATTTATACAAGGTTGCGATAGCTGGGAGGGTTCAGACTCCGTCTGAATGCTCGTCTTCTGACTGGTTCCCACGCACGGACCATCCTCCCCCATATAGTAATACACCGCGTGAACGCGCGTTGGTGGCCCGTGGTACGCAATGACATGCGCGTAGCGCATTTCTGACTTCATGATGCAGCGTTTTAGTGGAGAGCCACGACATGTATCCACTGACGCAGCGACGCTGTAAATGTTTAAAACGCGCCAGAATGCGGATTTACCAGCCACTACTAATCCTACTATTCCCTCTCATTCACAAGAGCACTTTGTCGGTGCGCCGCTACACCGTTCTTGCAGGGCCATATACTCATGTCATCTGATTAGACATGCCACTATTTCATCACTCGCAATCAAACCCCGAACCACTGCGCAGCCCTGCCCAGGCAGACGAGTCTCATCGCGGGCGGAGCATCTTCTCGCGTCGCGGTAACAGCCCAGAAGTTAAATCTTCTAGGAATGACTTGACTCAAACCAACAACACTGTGAGCACCAAGTCCAGTTTCTTTGGCCGCCACCGTTCGTCGGACGATGATATGCCGCACAACATCAAGAACGACCCTTCCGTGGTATCTGCACGCCAGAGGGTGTCCGACGCCGAGGCAGCCGAACGCGAAGCAGACAGAGCCCTTATGCAAGCACGTGCAGCTGTACGCGCTGCCAGAGACTACGTCAAAAGGCTCGAACAGGAGGCCGTCGAAGAGTGAGTCCGCTGCTTGTGTCTATTACGGAAGAGCCTATGGGACACTGACGCATTCCACAGTGCCAGACGCGCGAAGGCAAAACAAGCCGAGGCGAAGACCATCGGTAAAGGTGCAAAGGCCCTCGGAAGGCACGGATGAGCGTCCATTCCCGTACATGACCTCTCAGATACCCAAGGGGTAGATTCCTGATTCATCCTGGGCCGCCGCCGACGATGGACATGCATGTCGCCACTACCTCATACTGTACGTTACTATCGCGCACTTCTGTAACCTTTGCCCCTACGATATCTGCACGCATGCGTTATTTTGCCAGAGCAATCAATAGCATATTCAGTCTTGCATAGTTCGAACTTCGTAAGGGACCCAGATCGTGCGATGACGAGGCTCACGTGTACAGCCACTGAGGCGCGTCTCGGAGGTTTTATCGGCGGGCAACACACTGAAGAGCCCCTGACCGGTACTCACCCTGCAGAGTGTCCTCACGCAGATGTGATCACTGCCCAGTCTTTCCCATCCTTATCCCGTACTTTATGCGCGACACAGTCCCGTGTCTTCCTATTCTCAACTCTCCCATTCTTTATTTTTCCCTTCCTTCTCAAGCTCCGGCCTGGGATGGCTCCTCACAAGATCATCCTCGTACACGAAATTTTGCTCGGGATCCTGGAGCATCTCTCTTCATCCTTATCCACGACATCTGGTGATACTGCCGAAGATCGTACGACCTTACTCAGCGCAGCACTGACGTGCAAGCGGTTTCTGGACCCTGCACTGTCAGTGTTGTGGAGGAGCATAGACGATTTTATCCCTCTTCTCGTATCATTCTCCTCGTTCCAGGCGATCCCCATCAAGGGGGTCGAGCGGCGCAGCTCCTACTCCTATCATGCCACATCATATGTGAGTCGCCTGCTTCTCATGGGACGCAACTACGGTGCCAAACTTTGGCACACCAGACATGTGTATTCAGTAGCTTTTAGAAGATTCATCTATGATCCTCTCGCTCTCTCTGTCACTTTTGATTTCTAGAGAGTCCTGACCTTCATACATTCCTCAGATGTTCCGAGGAGACTTGCATGATTTCGAGTGGCATCGTTTCCGCTCTTATGCACGCCGCGTCCGGGCGATAACCAACGCAGGCCGAGTCAATATAAATCCCATCGTTTTCCGTGAGCTCCTTCATCTCAATAATGGTCACCCATTGATCCCAGCGCTGGAGGAGTTCGATGGAAACATACCGCTTGTGCACGCAGATCCGAATCACTATGACATCAATGACGCAGAGCTAATGTCCGTGGTTTCGCCCTCACTGCGCCGACTCGATATCCGTTTGCACGACACCACCGGACGCCTGCAGCCTCCCTTTCCGGTAGATGACGTTCCGCAAATTCTCCTAGAGAAGCTCGGCTTCAGGCTGCCCCGGCTTGAATCATTGCGGATACTGTGCCAGGGTATCGGACCGCACCTCCCGACCTCACGTATACTTTCGGTTGCATCCATGGTCTCCTTTGCCATGCTCACCTCCGTCGATGTCCTGCGGTGCCGCTCATCATGCACATCCGATCTTCTCCACCACCTTGCGACGTTACCCTATCTCGTCAACTTCTCCGCCGAGATCTGTGCAAATGACGGCAGGGCAGCGATCTCGCCCTCAGGCTTCCGCTCTATCCGCCAGCTGCACGTCAAGGGCTCCATCGAACGCGTCCGCGAGCTCATCGCTACGATTGCATCACCGCATGTGCGTGTCGTGCGCGTGCAGCAAGCGCAAGAAGATAACTTCGGCACACACACCGAGCAGGAGTGGTGCGATTTGATCGACGCGCTCGCAGCCCAGTTTGGCGGGACGCTCCGCGAGGTGAACCTAGCGACTGCGTTCCATAGCAGCGAGGTGTGGCACCCGCACGAAGCGGTCGCAGCGGAGCACGCGGGCGCGCTGCGGCTCTCGCGAGTCTTGCGGCCGCTGCTCGAACTCTCGCAGCTCGAGTTTGTCGCTCTCGCGTGGCACATCGAGCGTACGCGGCTCGACATGCGCGACGAAGACGTGTTCGTATTGACCGCGGCGTGGCCACGCCTTCGCTCGCTCGAGCTTCGCTTCGAGAACGCGTGGCAGCTCCCCGTCGAGACCCTCGTCCATTGGGCGCGCCTCTGCCCCTTTCTCACGCACCTCGTTCTGCCGAGCTTGATGGACCGCGAACATTCGACCGTCGAGAGCTTCCCGAGGACGGACCATCGGCTGCGGTATATACACTTTGGACGCTCCCTACGCCCGGAGCGGAGAGCGAGGATTTTGGACAGGCTCTTCCCGTATTTGGATATGCAGCTCAGCCAGCAGGATGGGAGGTTCCTTGGGCGGACGTAGATTCTGCAGTATTTTTCGTAGTCTCAGCAGAGCGAGCAACTGGGCAACCGTACCGTGGCTATCACACTTTGTGGAGACACTCTTCCATCTTTGCGACCTAACTTTGGCGGGAGGGGCAGAGTTGTCACCTATGTCTCATTGTACATATCCTTATACAGTCACCCAACTGTATACTACCGCTATGGACTCGCGCGATGGATTCTAGATATCGCTACGTTGCAGGTAAATCCCGCCACGAGTCCCCGCAACATAGTCTCAGACCTTACAAGTAGCTATTATTAGATGGCCAATATTTTGTGTGCCGTGCCCCGTCGTCATCAGGTGCACCGCACAGTCCTTAGTTCTTACGATGCTCAGCCCAACTGTTATGGATGATGGTCATTCCTGACAGTTTAATTGAGATTCTGCAGACCTTCGATACCCTCCTCTTCGAGTCTCATGCCCATCCACTCTGACATGGCCGTTGCGCCAAGTTTCTTTTCGTAGAAATCGATTGAGGGTTGGTTCCACTACCGAGACCCATGTCAGCGCAACCTTCGTCATGGTATCCACATGACACCAACCTTGAGCACAGACCAATCCAGCCGCGCGCAGTTCTGCATAACAAGGCTGGTGTATGAGGAGTTTGGCCACTGCCGAAGAGGACGGTTCTTTACCTTCTCTTGGGCAACCTTAGCTAACTCCGCGAAAAACGCTTTCCCGACGCCCTTTCCTCGGTATGTTTCGTCAACGAAGAGGTCCTCCAGCTATAAGAACATTTAGCACGTGCGTGCGTTAGGTTGTAACGTCAAACATACGTATAGACCTGGTCGTCCTGTCCACGTTGAATAGTTGAAGAAATACATAGCCAATCCTATCGCCTTCCCAGGAGATTCAGGAGTCCCAGTGAAGGCCAGAAGCGTGTGGGCATAAGGGGTTTCGAACAGATTTTTCCGCAACTAGACTTCTGTCAGCTTGTTACTGTTGATGTGTATGTTTTCATCGCCACTCACCAATTGTGGAGTTGCCTTTACAGATTCGGGTGATTTCTCATACGTTGCCTATTCAAGCGCAATACCGTGAGTTGCCGAACACGCTCACAGCGATCATTCATACTAAGCCAATGATCAGCTGTAGAATAGAGTCCTATACATAGAGGTCAAGGCCGTGTGATCATGCATATCAACGCTCGTACATACCACATCATCGATAGTAGCCTTGCGAATAAAGAACGACATGATAGCTCAGACGCAGCAAGGCGTAGGGCCCTCGAGGAAGCTTTATAACTTATCTGCAACGAGCGGCCCGCCATCCGAGTCATTCGTGTGACCAATTGAATCGCTGCAACGGCAGGTGTGTCGCATGGGGACATATATGGGAACAATCCCGTCATACATGGCCCAACATGCAACCACGGTGGTCAGCGGACACAAACGAGTGTAAGAGGGGTTCTAGGATAGCCGGCGGTCGCGAAGGAACGTGGCAATCGTTCGCCCCGAAAGACGGAACATGTGCGATTGCCTTATATAGGAAGGTCTCATCACGGACTTTGCCGAGTGCGCCTCAGGAGCGTCAGTGCCGCGTGCAACGACGACCTCTCGACCTTCCGGGACCCCCTTCGCTGCATAGGCCCTGTTCCCTCATGAAGGCCGTTGCAATATGTGC
The DNA here is from genome assembly GCA_022606075.1 of Fomitopsis betulina. Lineage (NCBI taxonomy): Eukaryota > Fungi > Basidiomycota > Agaricomycetes > Polyporales > Fomitopsidaceae > Fomitopsis > Fomitopsis betulina. The sequence continues at coordinate 149,658 of JABYQK010000083.1, forward strand.
CCTGCTTTCAGGGCTTGCTGGTGCAGCTGATGTCTATCTGTACCCGGCGAGCACAACCCCCACTGGCTTGAGCGTGTCGCAAGCTGGCGCCGCACTTTCGCGTCATCTTGGACTTGAATATCATGAACACCTGGGAGGCGACGCTGAGATGTACGAAGGTCTCGGAAAGCAAGAAGCGTTTGTAGGCAGAGGCCCCGGGAACGCCCTGCTTGTTGGTGTCTACGATGAGGACGTGCAAGGTGTGTGGCCTGATGTACGCAAGGAAGAGCACCTCGCTGATAACCTGTAGATGTGTTGCCAACTTCATATGAGAGGTCGTTCTCTTTGTCCTCCGAGGTTTCCGCTTCAACACTTTCGAACCTCATCCCCACATACCTCGACCGCGCTCGTCACACGTACTCTAATATATTCGCACCTGAAGCGCTATCCGAGAAAACACCCCGCATAATTGGCATATTTTCCGTCCCCTCATCCTCATCGCAATCATTCCTTTCTCAAATAACTACCCTTGTGGACTTCGCGGAGTCCGAGGATGTCTCCACGGACAAGTTCGCGGCTGTCCAACTGACGGGCCTTTCGGAGCTAGCTGCAGAGTATGGTCGCCACAGCGAGCAATACAAACTCGCTGCCGAGACAGTCCGGGGCTTCCTCTCCAGCGTGACAGAGATGCGCGACCTCAAGCTTGCAGTAGTGACGCTCCCGCCCTCAATGTCACTAGCGAAGCGACAGGCCAGCTCGTCGCTCCAACCTCCGCAGACTCCCTTCCCTTCCCCTCAGCCCGGTCCCGCTCAGCCCATTTCCGCCATCTCTATCTGCTACTCCTCAGCGGATACATGCGGTGTCGCGACTGGCTTGTGCAGCGGACATGGGCAGTGCGTTCCAGCCACAAAGCAGGGACATACGTGTTATGTCTGCGCTTGCTCGGCAACGAAGGATTCGAAGGGACAGACAGAGGATTGGGCGGGGACTGCATGTGATCGTAGGGATGTCAGCTCGTGAGTTTCGTTGTCTTTCAGCTGAGCGTACTACTGACATGGGTTCGTGTAGGCCATTCGTTCTGTTGTCCGGAACGGTCATTGCCCTCATACTGCTTGTAGGCGCATCGGTTGCCCTACTTACGGGTATCGGCGAGCAGGAGCTTCCCAGCACATTGACAGGTGGCGTTGCACCTACGAGGAAGGACTAGTTACAAAGATACTGAATATTTAATCCCCCATTTTGTTGACGCAAACTGTCAAGTTCTGGGAAACCCCAATCAAACCAGTGTGTGTTACAGAGGATCTGTTTCGTTTTCGGTTTCCGCGACTGGTGACCGTATACATCCCGGATAACTATGTGCGCGACCGAGGGGTAACAACGATGCTGATTGATGAATCCCCGAAAGCAGGCATCGCCGTATTGGCTCCCGATATGTATCCTCACAAGGTGCGCAGGTCTATATCTCACTGATCGAAATTGCATTAATTCTTCTCCGCCATCGTAGAATATGGGCCGTCGGTTGTAAACGAGGAGAATGAACGTCGTGGAGTGCTAGGTAGCTCAACGTGGTGTTGTCCTCGTTTATTGCACGATGAGCAGTATCTGATAGGGCATTTCAGGAGCTCGTCTCTGCCCGATCGGCGTAAATTCAATATTTGGGTATTCCAACACGGTTGCGCCCGGTGTGACTCTGTTGTTCGCTTACTGCCGACGCTGCATTCATCTTGCGTATAGATGAGTGGAGATAAGCTACCCGCAATTCCCTTACGGACGACTCGCCTGTGCGGCAAAAGAACAGACCTCGGGAAGCGCATTGGTAAAGAAACTCACGAGGATCCGTGTGTGCCCACAGTTACATTATGTCTCGTCCTTTCTCGCTCATTGTCATCTGGTTCTGACTGCGCCGACACTGACTCATTGCCAGCAAAGCGCTGGATATGCTACTCCTATAAGCCTTTAGGCCGACCTCGATAGAACTTTCAACGGAACCCGGACGGCTGTTTGCGTTATCACGCGCCCATGACCTGGCACTTGTTTGACTACTCGTATCTGATTCTGAAGGCCTGTACTATGTTGTGAGTGGATTGTCTTCGTGATTGTCCATACGTGGCTCAAGACGCGATCGTGGCAGGGTTCGCTTCGTTGTTATCAAGCGAGTACCTTTGCCTCGTCGTTGCTTCGCCGCATTCTGAAAGCGTAAGGGGTTTTGTCAGCGCTCTCTTTAGGTCCGCATCCCATCACAGAATACTACTAGCACACATACTTGACATATACTGATAGCGCCTGAACCCTGCCTTGTTATTGGCTTCATCAGGACCGTGCGATTTGTCTCTCAAGCCTCAAGGTAGGTGAGCTCCTCTGCACCCACGCAGGTTTCAGCCTCTCACGAACCCGCGTCTCTTCTAAGCTGTGCACTACAGGCAAATGTTACCTCTGGGCCACATCGGTAGTGCGTGTATCTTACCTATAGCTTGAAATTGATGGCGCCGACAGTGTATTGGTCAGTAGGACGCTCCGCCAACCCCGCTCCCGAGACCTTCTGACGCACAATGCAGCCTCCTTCCATGGGAAGGGCTTCTCGCCTAGCCATATGGGAAACTGGGCGACAGGGAGAATTTCCAACTCGTGGGCGTCGCTTGGCCTTTCCTGTCGCTTGCTCACAGTCATAAGAACGTGCTGTAGCTGGCGTTATCTCGGGGCCGCCCTTCTTCTGCAGCATGGCTCCTCCTCATCATAGTAAAGGCTCAACTCCCGTACCAGAAGCGGCATCTAAGGCAATATACAACGAGAAAGCTACGGATCTGAAGCTCGAGACGACTTCGTATGAGCGTCCTGTGTCCGACCCCGACGTCCTTGACATTTTCTCGTACCACGAACGCAATGCTGGTCGGCTCGTCATTGACCCAGAGTAATTCACCTTATAAAGTATCACACTGCACCGGCGTGTACTTATGGTTGTTCCTGATTTGCAGAGAGGCAAGGATTGAATTTGGTGACGATATCGCGAAGGCGCTCAAGTTATCGGAAGACGGAGCAGTCGTGCTGTGGCCGCAGCCGACGGACGACCCAGAGGATCCTCAGAATGTGCGTCCTGCATGAGTAAAGGACTGCGATGTGAATACTCAAACATTGCGACAGTGGACTATGGCTCGCAAGAACTTTCAGCTATTCATCATCACGCTGGCTGCGTTTGTTCCCGACTTCGATTCTGGGATTGGTATGTCAAATGTGAAGGGTTTCAATATGTGTTCTGACGCGTTGGATGCAGGTGTCGCCTCCATCTATGGACTTGCTCGCCAGTACAATTCCACGACAGGGCAAATCAATGATCTAACGTCGAAGTAAGTTACTGCACACTCGAAGTGGGCAGCCAGTGTCTAAATGCAACTATCAACCAGCTGGAGTATCTTCCTACTCGGTGTGCATCAGTGCACCTACTGTTAATTGCCTAGCTGACTCATAGTGTCTCAGCCTGGGGTTGTATATTCTCCGTGATGCTCATTCGTCGCTTTGGTCGATTACCCGTGCTTTTCTGGTCCCAGGTGCGTATCATCATCCGTTGAAAGCGATGTATATCTGAGCTAGCTCCCAGGTCTTCGCTCTTGGCTTCCTCGTGGGATGCACATTCGCCCCAAATCTCGCGACCTTCACCGGTGAGCTAGTTCTTTCACTGTACTAGTACCCGGGAAATAGTATTTATACTGTTCGATACAGCGATGCGCTGCCTGACGGCATTTTTCGGGTACGGCGCATTTCATTCTGCACAATTACGCGGGCAACTGAGTCATTTCCGTTAGGACATGCCCACAAGCGACGGTATGACTGAACATTGATCATGTCAGTCAGTCTGACCGACTGTCAACATCGCTGTAGGGCCTCTATGCGGTTACTGACATGTATCCATTTCATTTACAAGCCCGTAAGGTAGGCACTATTGCCTACTCATGGTGCCACCTCCCCGTTTATGTGTACCCACAGCTCAATCTCTGGACCATGGGCTTCCTCGTTTCGCCCTTTGTCTCGCCTTTCCTGTTCGGTTTCCTGAACGCTCGTGCCAGGTATGCGGCTCGAGGCCCGGTTGTACATTAGCTAATGCAGGATATCGCTTAGTTGGAGATGGGCGTATGGCATAGGTTCCATGTACAGCGCTGTTGTCGTCTTCTTCATCGCATTCTTCGGCGAAGAGACGTACGTCCCGAGCTTCTGGTTCGGGATATATCAGGCACTGACCTTTCCGTCACCGGTTTAGCATGTTTGACCGGACACTTCGCAATCCTACTCCGATTCCACGTCCAAGTTCACGCTTGCGATACAAAATAGAAACAGTGATAGGCATCACAGGCGCCAAGATGGCTCGGTATCGTGCGAGTTGGAAGGAGTCGGTTCTTGCATGTGCAGATCTCATCTGGAGACCCCAATTATCCGGGATCCTGCTGCTGGAGGTATGTTCGAGCATCCTTCACGTCGAATTTCCCATGAAATACGGTATCTAGGGGCTGGTCTTTGGGTTCGCTAGTGTTGGACTTAATGTACGTGGAGCCGCTGTTAGGCCACGTCCAGTGCTAGTCATCTCAACACTCGATCTCACAGACGACAATGGTGGTCTTTCTTGGCCTGCCTCCTCCCAACGGCTATGGCTTCAGTGACATCGCCATTGCCGGCACGTACGGAACGCCTATCGTGAGTCGCTCTTGTCCATATGGCACAACAATAAACATAGTTGACTAGGAGATTTTTCTATACAGGTAGGAGTCCTGCTCGGCGAATTGTTGGGGCGTTACTTCAACGACTGGGTGATGAGCTTCTGTATCCGGCGGAACAAGGGTGTCTTCGAAGCTGAGATGCGACTCTGGTATGCAGTGCGATCGCGTCATCGTGTGGTGTCTGATTACACTCTAGGACCATATATGTATCGATCCCGTTGTTCATATGTGGCTTCGTCGTCCTCGGCGCCGCGCTTCAAGAGACCCTGAGCATAGGCGCTCTCGTCATGGGGTGGGGAATTGCGATGGTATCGAACATGATCTGCACTGTCGCAGTCTGTGAGTCTTATCTTTGCTAAATTGTGTTTCTCGCCTTCTACTGATTCTCAATGTTCAATGCAAGACGCCTACTGCAATGATTGCTTCCCCACGCGGCAGGTGAGAAACCGCGCATAGAACTCATCGTTGGCCTTCTGACTAAGATTCACGACAGGGGGAGATCTCGGCGTTGATCAACTGGGCACGCACTCTCGGAGGCTTCTCGGTTGCCTACTTTCAAGTACCGTGGGCGGAGAAGAATGGCGCGCTGCAGACATTCGGCGTGGAGGCGGCGATTGTGACAGGGCTCTTTTTACTGATCATCCCAGCGCTGCAGCTCAAGGGCTCTCAATTGAGGGTACGCAGTTACACCGTTTCTCGATCGCTCATCGTATATTGAACGATCACTTGCATAGGAGCGGTACTCAATGCATTGATGGTGCGTGCTTGGCGCGATGACATCCGGGGTGTGCGACAGTTCACATCATAGATTCAGTTCGGGACTGAGTACCGAGTACTGCCGACGGGCAGACCCAGACGATTAGATGTGTGGTGACATCATGATGTAGCAAAGTATTGTGAATACATCTCTCTCGCGTACATGCAGTGAGTGAAAGTGTCTTGCGAATATGTGCCACTGGGGTCTCACAACCATGGTCCTTTCTAACTCGTGATTGGAGTTACACCTAATTCAGAACCATGGAGTAGTAAGCATAGCTTTATTTGTTCGCCACATGAACATATCATTGACGTGCGGCCTGCATGAAGCTCATCCTGAATCACGGACGACCTAGCGGTGTTGCACTAGGCTTACTATGATTAAACTCGCAGCATCGGCGACTGAATATGACTCACGTCGTAGTCACCAAACAGTGTGTCCCCCTTGCGTTCAACCTATGACTCAAACTCTTAGTGAGGCATCCCAGTAAGCTCAGAACTGAGTCCACTTACCACGGAGATAGCACTCGTGTCAATGGGCGGAACTATACCGACGACAATGCATGCGATCGTCACGGTGTATTGGAAGCTTCGAATGGCCCACATAGCTACTTTCTCCGGCTGTGCGAAAGGTAAGTATCACTTGCTCCGGCGGATGTCTTTTATAATGACCTAGATTGCAATGCACCGCTAGCTCGTATGGGGAAGTCAATGATTGACTGCTGCTAGCATGTCGCACGTCAAGTAAAGATGTCCAGCCGCAAGCGATTGGTGTGGAAAAACAATCTGACAGTGCCACGGGATATGAGATGGATAGTGTCCATTGGGTGACAAGGAACATACCACCGCTGTGATGAGTTCGACCGCGACCACGCGATCCCGCAGTTATCGCCACTCCTGTCGCCGTGGAAGGCGTCTTACGTGACAGTGGTGTTGAACTCACATACACGCCATAGGGTCGGCAGACCTACTGCAGACTCGCACTATCGAGAATTGACGGGGTCAGCACCTTAGGTCGTGAGGTCACAATACACCGCACATCACATGTTTGAGATCATGTCGTGGATCACCCATACATGTACAGGCTCAGGATTCGAGATCCAGAGCAAGTTAATAGCCAGCATTGAGCAACATCCGCAGATGAGCGGTAGAAGGGAAGGTGGGCATCTCTATGGCAGCGTAGCGCCGGCACGATCCTCAGAACCGCTTTCCGGCATTGTTGTCCAAATGGTCCAAGCGCACGAAGATAGCCTCGGGAAATACCTTTCCGCATTTGCAGCTGGGGCAGTGGGTACGGAAGACATCATGATCGGACGACAATTGTGTGGTTTAGTGCAGTGCACTCAGTGGACTAGTGAAGGTCAAGTTGAGTCCGCCAGTTGGTCACAGTAGCACACATCACTTTGATATCTCCTTCTTATGCAGACAACCCAATACGATGTTCGTGCATGGACCGTGATAGGAAACCAGCCTCTCCGGATTGTGGTCGACGCCATGATTCCATGCTACATTGCATTCGAGGGATGAAGTACTCATCGTGCATCACTGTTAGTCAACGCGCCTCAAACGAGTACAAGCAGCGTGGAGCTTGCGCTATGGGTGTACTGTTGTGAGCTGGCACATCTTCGTACGACTCGGAGGCGGCATTGTCTAGAGGATCTAGACTGCGACACCCTTCTCCCAATGTTAAATATAATTGAAACACGCAGAGGCAGGTCATCCATGGTGGAAGAGCGAAGGAGAGATCAAGGAGATGGGGCGCTGTGCCAACGGAGACACTACCCGACGAGACCAAATCCAGCGAGAGGTGATGCTTCACACCTCTATACGTCCGTGATATGGGCATTCTTGACAAAAGAGAGGGTTTCCGCGGATGCACTGGTGCTATCTCTGAGACTCTACCCGGTGGTGTATTATGTGGAAGGTTTCTGGAATATCTCGTCGCACTCCAGTCTCTACACGAGCACTTCCGCGCACATCGCATAGGGCTCCTGATCAGATTTTGAGGTCGAGGGGGAAAGCGTTGAGCTTCATCCTGCGCTACGAGCGGGAAGCTGATGCGGATCAATTGTAACACTCTGGTGGGTATTCGGGAACGTTGTAATGCCGGACGAAACCACGACGGGCGAGAGGTTGATGTATCTCCGCCTGCAGATGGTCGGATGCGTGTCATTGAAGCATGACAAAGAGTACAGATGATACTGAGATGCAAGAGAACACACTAATCGAAGAGACCGAAGCCCTACAGAGGGTGTCAGTCAATCGCCACCTTTTACGATGAGTAGTGCGCACCATGTCGTCGTCTGACTCCTCCTTCTCTTCCTCCTTCTTCTCCTCCTCTTTCGGTGCCTCCGCGGCAGCGGCACCACCTGCTGCTGATGCTGATGCACCAGTCGCAGGTGCGGCACCGCCAGCACCAACGTTGGAAAGGAGCTCCTTCACGTTCTTGCCCTCAAGGGCCTTTGCGAGGAGGGATGCCCAAATGGGCTCGAGCTCGACATTCGCCGCGGTTGTCAGAGCAACAATTTTCTCAGACTGCACTTCAGATTAGCGCGTTAAGTACAGCGATGTTTTTGGCAGTTACTGACGGTGATCTCAACGCCATCGTCGGCGAGGATGAGCGCGGCGTATGTTGCGGCGAGTTCAATGGCGGCCTGTATGTGGAAACTAAAATGAGCATGCAGAATTCCATAGGGCGCTTCAGGTTCTTGGTACATCCGCCGGACAGCACTACCATCCAGCGCGGAAACCGCATATTCCGCTGGACAATGTGTCTTGGGTACTGCCGGGGGGCATAAGGACACTCACCATTGGTGTGCTGGGGGACGTCGAGACGTTGAGGAGGGGTGCTTGAATGTGTTCCGTGGATGCCCAACCGTCCACAGGGCAGCTCTGCTCGAGTCGGGGATTGCCGCATGCGAGCGCTTGTGCATCGGGCGCTTGTCTCATACGATCGCGTCTGGCGCTTCGGTGGAACTCTTCCCGATCTCTCAGCCTGGTAGAGCTGCCCAGCATGCGCATGGTGTGTGGTTTCGCTTTATGTTGAGCCTGTATCTAAGTACACATATAGCTAGCTCAAGAGGAAGAGAACACCCAAGATGCGGAGGTCACTTGGGGTGCGCATTGCAAGTCCTTCCTCGCGGTTGAGATAATTGACATGTGTCGATAGAGGACCAGCAACACATCAATACATTTTCGAAGATGAATACACGCTTGCGGGGGTTTGAAGGTCGGATGGAGGAGCTGAAGGTTGTTAGGCTTCATACATTGTAGGTATGTGTTTGCCTATTGAGACCGTGTCTGTTGCAGCAAGACAAGGAAGCACTCGACGACCTCGCAATGGAACTGGAGCTCGCGGACGAAGATCAACCTGTCCTGTGCGTAGCGCAGTCTGCGGTGATGTCACAGGAGATCTGAGCCCATGCTACAGGTACAAAGTAGGCGAGGCCTTCATGCACCTACCCCACCGGCGCGCTATCAAACAACTTGAACGCAACCAAGAACAAGTCAATCAAGAGTTGTCATCCCTGACGGAGCTTGCAGAGGAATGCGAGAAGACCATGAAGGAGCTCAAGGTCATCCTGTACGCCAAGTTTGGACGTGCCATCAATTTGGACGAGTAGCCAATTTCACCAGAGAAACATCGCGCGGTCACCGTCGTTCACCACAATCTGTAATAATACATTCTCTCATCTATCTCAAGAACTAAAACAGTCCGCTCGGACGCTCCTGACGAAGCTCAGTCTATGCCGTCTGTATTGATCAGATCAAGCAAACCCTTGTCCGGCTGTTTTGCGTCCGCATTGACGAACGTCAACAACCGCTCGAAGGCCTGCGTGCGTTGCCTGAATCGCGCTGGCGAAGGCCGACACCCAACGCTCATACCCGCCTCTACCAAATCCTCCTCATACGTCACCGCGGGCTCCGTGCTTTGCTGCCCTGCCTCGGCCTGACGAGGAAGGGGAGTACTGGCAGAGGAACGCATGGGCGTGTCCCTATCTTCGCCTAGATCCACTGCTAGCGTCGAGGAAGACACATCGGGTGGTAAAGATAGAAGGTGCGAGAGAAGGTTGCGGAAGGCCTCGGCATCTTCTGCATTGCTGTGGTCTACCACGGAGGATACCTCCGTTTGCAGGAATGCAAGTGCCGTTACTCCCGAAGCATCCTCGCACAATTCGCGGAACCTGTGTACGGCCTATGAGATTCCTATTTCAAGACATGCGCTTTGCGCTTACTGCTGTTGCCTGAGCTCATAGATCGCCTTCCGTACGATAACCTCCGGCGGAATCCTACGTAGTGTGAGCTATGCACTCAGCCTGCGTGCGTCAGGGCTACGTACCGCTCTAGGACCATCTTCCAGAAGTCGTCCAACCTATTCTCCTTCGTGGCATCGCCCCCGTCGAGCACAGGCCGCCCACGTTCAGTGTCACTCTCGGAATGCGAGCATTTCGCGTCGTCCATGACAATCCCGTTGTTCCCGCCATGCATATATACGACTTTGTTGCTCGTGTCATAGACGACCTGATGAGCGTAGCGAGCTTGGGGACCAAGACTTGACCCCGCTCGGTGAGTTTGTTCGATGGGCAGGATGGGGGTCCACTTCCCCGGCCGGTCCACGCGCTCGTAGCGATAGATCCAATAGGGAGACTCTGTCTCGAGGACTGTCAAAGAGCCGGGAAGGCTGCGGGTGAGTCCACAAAATCTGGTACCGTTCAACGTCAGTTCACACCAGGTGGAAGCCAATGTGCGCACAGATAGATCTCCCGCAACTCGGGGTCAATGACTGATCTTTGCGTAAAGCATGGGTCGGGCCCTCCGATGGTCGTGAAGTTGGAGAACAGCTCCGTGACCGTCCCTGTCGGGATGTAGTACGCGTACATGTCGGACAAGTACCTCTCATCACGTTGGCCCGCCAGAATCAGTAAAGTGCGCGACTCCGCCTCAAGTACCATCGAGTGACCTAGTGGAAAGTCAGTCCGGGGATATGGTTGTTGGGGGAATTGCAAACCAAAGCGTGCCGTGATTGCTGTATTGGGTCCATTGGCGTCAGTCGGCCTGCGTACAACATGTCAGCTCGAGTGGGATGAGCTAAGATATTATGCTTACTGCAGCATCTGCCACGACCCGGCACGGATATCGTAGGCGTAAAGGCCCGAATACTTGGACACCTCCCAGTCTCCATCAACGACTCGGCCACCCGATACATAGATGACTTGGGCCTCGGAATCTATGACCATCTGGTGGTCAAATATGAGTGGCGGCCCTCCAGATCCCTGTTCGTCCTATGAGCTATCAGACAAGTAGCAGAGTGACCGACACTCACTGATGTGTCAAGGAAGAGCAAATCCCACTTGCCTGCATCCAAGCCCCGCGTATGATAACGATAGAACTCCGAGAAATATGCCGACCACGGAAGCGGGGTGACGTTGCCTTGTCTCGAGGCATCGACAGCAGCAGCTGTGTTGATCGAGGGTCTCGGGGTGGTTGACGGGGCCGGGGCCGGCATACCCGATGCTTCATCACTTCTCGCCGCAGGTATATCGAGTGCGTCTCCCTCGCCGAGTCTCCCCAGAACGTATATGGCGCCCGTCTTCGAATCGAACACCATCTTGTGGCACGCCCTAGGTCCAGGCCCGTTGTTCTCGCGGGACGTCGCCATGCTCAGCATTTGCCAGGTGTCCTTCTTTGTATCGTATACCCAGAAGTCATCGAGGTTCTGCTGACCGTCCCAGCCACCGAATAGGTAGATCAGCCCATTTTGTTCATCCATACACATCGCGTGCCCCCCTCTTCGCCTGGGGACGTCACCGTCAGCATCGGTGCCATTGAGTTCCGTCCACCGCGCTTGGGGTTGACAAGAGTATCTGTAGGCGTTAAGAAGCCCAGAGGAGGACGCTTGATGGACAGTCTCCTCCGCAGAGATCCAATTGCCCTTGAGGACGAGATGCTCGTAGAGAGCCGCAATTGTTGGGTGCTCAAGCTGGATACCCGAACGGGACAAAATGGAGTTAAAGGGAGTGAGGAACCGCCGTTGCCGTAGATGCTTGAGGACGTAGCGCAGCACGGAGGCTTCGCGAAACTTCAAACAGGTTCAGATCCAGACCTTCGCGTATCCGCCTTTGAGCTACCCACCTCGTTGTGTTGTGCCTGGGCTTTCTCAACATAGGATTGATCATTGATACCACTCAGAGCGATGTGCCATATAGAGGTATGGAAGCTCTGTCTATGCGCGCTACCCGACAAACAGGTCAACCCCGGAAGGCTTGGATCATCTGCAGTAGCGCTCACGAGAGGGGTTCGACCTTCACATATCGGGTGGGGAAACAGATCCCAGTATTGGTGCAATGACGAAGACTAAACGTCTCCTTCACGGAGTCATTCCTCAAGAAGGCATGCAAGACCTGCGGGTCGTTAGAGGACTGCGGCAGAACGCAACACATTGGCTTACTTCTGTGAGGTTGTCTTCCGACATCCCGACATAGACTTTGAATTCTTTCATGTTGCATGGATGCGCTAAGCATACCCAGATGAGTAAGAGCAGACATTCAGATATTCTACATGGGCCTACGTTGGTGCAACTGAAATATGGCAAAGTCAGACGAAGTACGGCATAAGATAATGTTGTCCCACCTTGCCAAAAGTAATGGTCTCTGTGCGTGCCAAGCATCAGTAGAGTAAACAGGTATGATGGCTCTCCACTAAACTGAGTATGGCGACGTCCTGTAGACGTAAGAGTAACCATTGTTTGATGTCTGGTGACTGGTATGCGCTACTCCATCGGCTTGTCAGGTCCTGAGGGTTATCTTGCAGTATGTTTTCTGCGACATATTTTCCACTATGTTCCGAGCATCCAGCAATATGATACACCAGCGGCACAGTACGCGGTTTGTTCATTATGTGTCTTGCTACTCCTACGCAGAAGGCTGCAGTACGGGCAATTGCTCAGTGAGATTGCATACAACTCGCGACTCCGAAAGGGATTCCCCAGTAGATAGAACAAGCGATATATCGCGTGCTTGTAGCGAGATCTCCTCAGCTAAAGCAAGGGGATGATGTTCTCGGCGGAATTGTAGCTCGAGAGCGGACTGCAGCCCCAGATGGAAGCAGGAGGATGCAGTAGCGCTCCGTGACGCGTCCGTCATGTACCATTCCAGTTTAGGCAAGTCTCGCACGTCGATTCCGCCGTGATGCGCCCACAGTTGTCAACAGCCCATCAACAAATCCGTTCGTGTTAGGAACAGAGATCGAACTCGAGTCATACCCTACAGAAGGCTTAATTGTAATGCCAATATTTATTCTGTCACATATCACAAACATTAGTCTCCAACAATCGGCCTAAGAAAAAGGATTGTGAGAGACGGTCCGACATCGTGAACATTCAGGACTTGAAGCGGTGCCTCGTCCCTCCGACGCTTCAATGTGGAACTTGAATATACATTCTTGATCGCTAAGAATCAGTATGGACCCGAAAATAATAATGAATGAAACCGCACACCTTTCAAGCGTTGGCCGCACTTGCGGATGATGTCTCTGACGAGTCACCATCTGTATCGTCCTGGTCCTGGTCCGAGTCCTCACTGGCATTCCCATCTGAAGCCTCTGAAACTGAGTCCGACGAGGTGTCGGACTCGAACTCGATAGAAATGTGATCACTTTCGTCCGAGTCCGATTGGGCGTCGTGAGAATGGGGAGCGTGGCTCAGCCAGGCTGAATCAAGGTGGGTGACGTAGGTCCTGGATGTCTGGTCCACAATGGCTATCGAACCTCCATCCGATGTTGCTGTGATCTTTGAATCAACTAACGAAGGCGTAATATTCTCATTAGCCTATCATACAAGTAGAACATCTAGGACGCTTACCCGTCGAGACCCGGAGCAGAGGAACATCCGAAGTTATTGAGACGTTGTCTTGGTCGGGGCGGCCTTTGTACAAAGACCAAGTAGAGGTAATTCCCGCTCAGATTTTGTTCCACACCCATAATTCAAGACACTACTTACCAGGTTTAGCCTTCTTAACTAGCCGTAAGCGTGCGAGCACTGTTGTCTTGCCCTTTTGCTTCCACATGCTATCGCTTCGAGCGAGCTGCGTGAAGGTCTATGAAGGGAAAGTATCAAGAAGCCCGCAACGAGAATTCTGACAATCGGCGCCCATACCACAGTTTGGCCTTTCAACCGCATTGCTCGGTTCCTATACCGTCGGGCTAGTTTAATTTGCTCGAGCTTCCATCCGCCTTTAAGATCATGTCGGGCCAGTACGAGACTACAAGGGCATGAGCATCTGGAAAAATATAAGAGGGTATGCATGGACTTACTTGTCATACTGATCCTGCAAAACCGTGTGCATTTGTTCAGCCATCACGCCTTGCGACTCTTCAAGCCAAGAGGGGTGCACCGGAAGATGCCGAGACCGCACGTATGGGAGGGGGGGGGGTCCACGGGGTTCTTATGTCGATTGATGTAGGTCACTCCCAAATCGTCTTCATATACCCTCAAACGGCAGTTCAAGGCTCACATCGAACTTGAGCATCATGCAACAAGGTCGCTGAGTGTCTGCGAATCACCTCGGGACCTTGACAGTATGCGGGAGAGGTCATTGCGCATGGGTCGCGACCCGTGGGCTGTGACCGGCCTCCCACCTTCCAGCACCAGTCCGCCGCACCGAGGACGGGAGCGTGCATTGTACGTATGAAATGGCTGAGCAACAGCCTACCAAGGTAATGTCGAGGCCGTATAGAACAGATATACAGCGCTAACAAATTATTTAGAGCGCTGCCAAATCTCTACTAACGCGGTACTGCGACGCGTGCAAAAGGGACGTCACGCTAGGCACTGGTGGAGAACACAACTGGAAGAACCACACGGGGAGTAAAGAGCACGCACACGGAGTCCAGGTGAACTTGAAAACCACGCACAAGATCACCTCGTTCTTCCGAGCTGTCGACGCTTCGAGTACCACGCGCGCGGCCGTATCGCGTCCTGCTCGACTCCCTGGTGCCGGCCTATCTAAGTCAGAGCGCAAGGACGAGCTGTCCTCAGGGCCGGAAACTGCTGGCCATGCTGCGCAACATTGTACGTCCTCTTGTTCGCTGTTCCAGTGTACATCAAATCTGACAAACTAAACAGCTGCTCGGGAGGCCCCTGATGTCGCAGGTCCGATCGAGAACCTCCGCCAGCTGCTTCGTACACTTCCCATCCCAGATGCTTCCTCGCTCGACTCTGCCTCCCCTGCTATCTTCAAGCATACTCCCATATATATGGAAGAGGACGATGAATATGAATCTCACTGGCATCTTGTTGATTGTACTCTGAACCGAGCTCTTGGATATGGGATCGCTCCGGAGGAACTAGCAGAAAGGATCACGACAGGCACAATCAACCTTTCTGGTATCTGTGAATGGCTCCAGACGGTCCTACACTGGCCAGGAGTCACTCGAGACCTGCTCGAAGGGAAAATGAACCGCCTCAAAGATGCTCTCATTATATGGTATGTCGATTTGCTGCATGTTCGTCCTCTGCATATTCATTCAATACATCATAGCGGAGCGACTACATCTGATATGGGTGTCGGCAGTACTTCGCGTGGCGCGGCTCCGCTTCAAACACGCCTCTCTGCGGATTTAGATGATATTGTCATGCACGAGGACACGTGTCCGACTCTGATGAGGTCACAAGTATTGTCGACCGTTCGGAGACCCCCGACAATGCCCCATCAGGGAAGCAGAACGACGCTGAGCCAATTTTGAGTGCAGTACAGGTACGCCACCTCGCAAATGCTACGCTCACAACCTTGAATGACAACTCATAATTCTACAGCTCGCCGATATGGCTCCGCCTGAGAACCCTCCATCATCCTCTCAACCTCTTCGTATTCGACTGCCTGCACGCCCAACAACAAGCCGTCTGCCTGTACTCAGCTCGCAGCAAATGGACGATGCTACTAGCATCTCTGGGCAGGGTCATCCGCCACCCGGTACCTCTTCGACACGTTCAAGCGGCCCTTCCGAGCATACCGTTATCACGCACATCTTCGCCACGCCGCCGGCGGACTCGGAGACCCAACGGCGTGCGATGTGTATTTGCGGAGAGACGGGTGATGCTGCAACAATGATCCGTTGTGACGGGCCTGCGTGCGGCCAAGAGGTACGTTGCGTATATTGATCGCCTGCCTCCCTGGTGGCTGATACATGGTGTGTTCTTTGTTTTACTAGTGTCATTATGCCTGTGTCAATCTCAAGGATACCCCCATGGGTGACTGGTTCTGCGATAATGATTGTCGCACAAATGCTGGGGTGCGAGTAGTCAAGAGAGGGCCTCGCAGGAAGAAGCCGAAGACGGACGGGGAGCAACGGTGATATTTTCTGCGTAATCACCTCGTTCTTGATGATATGTTCTTGTTTCTCTTGAAGTGTACCTTATTTGGGCTATCCCTGCTAATGACATATGACAAAGCGTCCATATCAGGTAATATCCCACAGTATGGCAGGAGGGGGGGTCGAAATATCGCCTTATGTTGATACCTAGACCCCGGTAAAGTTGTCGATTCGTGAGCCCCTCTTGCTTCAAGCAGTCGTAATGTTAATTTCTGTGCTTTGTCGCCCTGCCGCAAAATGATAGATGGGTAGAGAGGCCCAACAATATTGACCAGCAATACCAAAGCCCCACTGGTGGAGATGAGCTGTGCGCCAGCATCCAGTGCAACATCACATGCAGGGAATTCGTGCTGGGGAGACATGACACTGCGAAGGAGGGAAGTAAGTTGATACAGAGATATGGCTACTGAGCAACATTTAAATACGGGTGCGAGGCGGTGTGAAGATCCCTTAGCGAGCGATATCAATTTCATGACGGGGTCATGGAGACTAAGGCCCTGTCCGGTAACACAATCGATTTTGGCAGAGGGCGCTTTCGACCGCGATTCCAGTATTGTGGCGTGGGAGTATAATCGTCAGCGCGGGTCCTCGCGCGTGCTGTAACGCCCACTGTAATGCCCACTGTAACACGTCTCAGCGCGATGTCGAGCCAGACTACAGCCCAACAGCGTGAACTTCTCGTAGTTGTCGCATTTGCTGCTGCTGCTGCCACCGCTCAATTCTATCATGATCAGCACTTTACTTCAATCCCATTCAATACATCGGCACTGACTGCCAGTGGACGGCAATGGGTTGAAGAATTACTCGAGGGTCACCCAGAACAGATGCACGAGAACTTGGGTGTACGGCCACATGTCTTTCGTCAACTCTGCCAAAGCCTATGTGAACTGTCTGGACTACATGATACCAGATGGGTTGATATTGAGGAACAGGTTGCTATTTGCCTGTACTTCAGGTCAACAAACCTTGGTATCCGCAAGATCACATCTGGATGGTTCAATTGTAGCAAGGATACAGTTGCAAAGCACACAACAACTCCTTAGGATGTATTCTGTACTAACTTGTTGCTTGTCTAGGAGTATAGCACATGTCGTCGATGCTGTTTTAACTCCCGCTTTCCTCAATCATCTCATCCATCTTCTGACTGCTCACACCCCGCTCTCGCCTATCATACACAACAGCCCCAAGTTCTACCCATACTTTGAGGATGCTCTTGGAGCCATGGATGGGACCCATATCTTTGCCCATGCACCTGAGGAAGCATGGGCACGATACCGTGATCAGGAGGGTAATCTCACACAGAACATTCTCGCAGTCTGCTCGTTCAAGATGCTTTTCACCTACATCCTCGGTGGTTGGGAGGGGAGTGCATTGGATGGATACATCTATGAGCGGGCTCGAGAGAGAGATCTGGTGATCCCACCTGGAAAGTATTATCTGGCAGATGCTGGATTTCCAACGTGCGATGCCCTACTTGCTTCATATTGTGGAGTGTGATATCATCTTTGGGAGTGGGCAAGAGGCAGCCAAAGATATGTCTGAGTTAAGAATGATACAACTTCTCATTCACACATTTCTAGGCCTCAGAACCATGAGGAATTGTTCAATTTACGCCACGCACAGCTATGCAATGTGATCGAGCGGATATTCAGCACAGCAAAGAGGAAGTTCCCAGTCCTTGGTCTCACCACAGAATACCCACTCCCAATGCAAGTCAAGATAGTTGTTGCATTTGCTGCAATCTACAATTTCAACCAAATTCACGACCCAGAAGATTTCATTGCACCTGAACTCATGGGTGATATACTCGAGTTTGGTGCTGGGTATGAGGGTCCGGCAGGAGGGTATGCTGGTGGGCAGTTTGATGGTGGCAAGCTAGGCGAGGCAATCAGTGCAGCTGAGAAAAGGAGATCAGACACATGGAGGGATGGGATAGCAAAGGCAATGTGGTGGGATTATCAGGCAGAACTACAGCGACGTGGATTGGCATAGTACACACAATCACAGGCAGACAATGCTACTACACTATCTAGCTATTGAGATGCCTCCGCTTGGCCATCACATCGTCAATCTCATGTTGAACTTCTACTATTTCATACATTATCTAATCAGGCTCTCCTGATAAAGACTTATCTTGTGTTCTGCTACACTACTGTATGTAGATTACATTCCTTTTTGTTCTTGTCTATAGATAGCTTATACTGAGTTCCATTCGGCATTCCACTCGGTATCCATTCGGTACTCCATTCGGTATCAGAACTCCGTTCCCTTGTCATATGATATTTGACGGTTATCTATAGTTCCGTTTACCATCTTACTAACACTTACTCATGAAGCTTATGATGATGACTCACGACTCAGGCCTCATATGATAGGCATACTGTACAATCAGATAATGCCTTCCTCTCATGTATATATACTGGGCTCAGATGCCCTTTAATATAATTGTTCCTTCATCTGCTCTCCCATGTGCCTAACGGGTCCCTCTGCAGTTCCCTCACAGGTTCATTCATTGCCTTTACAGCCACTACAACTTCACTCCTTTCAACAGGTTATGAGCCCTGCACTATACACGCAAACCTAGTTGTCTATCCCTGCAGGATCCCAAGACTACGCTTCAAGGAGTAAGCATAGCAGTTTTGCTAGTCTTTCAGAGACTCAGCGTTTGACAACCTGAAGTGCCCAAGGCACTAAAGGATCGTATTTCCAGTGGGCCTTCGCGCCGTTTGCATAAAGTTTATCCTCCAACGAGACCTGAGAGAAAGGTCCGTTGATGCCGACTCTACCTCATCAACATTTGATCTATCGATCTAACATTTTTGTGACTCCAGTCGCACCCGCTCCCCGCTCCTGTCTGCTCAAACCCCGCCGTCCAGCCGTGTTCACTTGCTGAATGTCTCTCCGCGCCCGCTCCCTGACTTCAAGAAGAAGTCAACCAAAGAAATCGTCGGGATTCTTGAGAAGAAGGTTAGCGCCACCATCGAGCACTACCAAGTGATCTTCGACAAAAAATATCTTTTTGAGTCGCTTCTTGGAGACTCCCAACGCGCACTCCACTGCTTCGCCGACCAACTAAATTGGGTCAGCAACAACTTCAACAAGGCCAATCAGTGGTCTAAGCAGCAGTGAGACAGCATCTCATGGGCTTGTCGTTACATCAGCACCATCAAATTCTCGACGCCGCAGGAGCCGCTCGTCAAGCAGTATAGAAAGGTCACAAAGGACCTGACGAACATAGCTAACGGGGGCTATTTGGACTGGATTAGTTTGTAGACAGGTTGGTGTACCTAGTGTTTTTATTGCATTCATCACTGGAAATATACACTAGTCAAGCATCACATTGTGGCTTCGTCTGAGCATCAGCTAGACGACAAGTTAGAAGCGGAAGCACCAGAAGAAGAAACCCCATACAATTGCAGTGGTCTTCAACATCTATTCGACATCACAGAACTAAGAGACTATCACCGACGGCCTGAAGGAACTGAATACCAGTTTTGGCCGTGTGAAGAAACAGTCTGTGAGCATAGGTGGTCAGGTCCATACATTGGAAGTACAGACTGGGGTATCCCGGTTGACCACTGGCAAGAAGACAACTCTTATTCTGTATTCGCTTCTTTAAGCTTCTTTGAGGGTTCTGAACCTGAACCACAACATCTTGCTTCAATCCCAGAATATGGGTCTCCGTCTATCCCTGGCTCTAGAGCACAATCTCCTACTCCTATTGCTTCTCCAGTAAATCTATCTCCATCATTTGTTCCTACTACATTACCATCTGATCTATCGAATCTCTTTGAAGAAGACAACGTAGAGGAATTACTAGCACCGTCTCAAGAAGAAGCAGAGGAAAGTCTATCGTCTGACCTCGCTTTTGTTCTTGAAAGTTTACCACCACTCTCTGTTTCTGAAGAAGTCTCAGACTTCTTTGAATTTCATATTCTTACCACCACCATGTCAGACATGAAGGCTGACAGTATCCCTGTCCTCAAAAAGTCCTCGGACTACAAGGTGTGGTCAAGCCAGATGCTCGGCTACTTAACGTTTATTGAGGCCGATGACGCCCTCAAAGCTGGTGACCTTACTAAGTCAGATTACAAGAAGGTGAACGCCCGAGCCAAGGGTGTGATCCTCATGCGCACAGACAACAGTTTCCACCACCTCCTCTATGAGAAGAATGAGGATGGTGATGAGGTCATGAAATTGGCTAAGGACATGTGGGCGGCACTCAAGTCGCATTTTGGTACCCCGGACGCAGCATACGTGTGGTCGCAGTTCTTGGCTCTCATCAAGTCGAGAGAAATGGACGACAATAAACCAATGCAGGATCAGATCTCAAAGATCCAAACTGTACTCAAGGACATCGTCAACAGCGGCATTACGTTGGATGAGCCAACTCAGGCTCTCCTCCTGATGTCAAAAATACCGGAAAGCTACTCGACAATGGTGTCGGCCATCATGGCGACTACTGTTCTCAAGGAGTTGAAGGTCGAGACCCTCATGAGCAAAATTCTCTCTGAGGAGTCTCTCCGCTGGTCCAGAATGGGACAGTCTGCGTCTAAGACTTCCCAAGTAAAAGTACATCACGGTAACGGTCCTTGCTCTCACTGCGGCAAGAAACATGGTTCGGACCAATGCTGGACTAAGTTTCCACACCTGCGCCCCAAGAACAGCAGGGACAAGGGCAAAGGGAAAGGCAAGGGTGGAAACAGCAAAGGCAACGGTAAAAAGGCGAACACGGTAGTTGTTCACACTACCACGGATGGCACAAAGGTCACTCAATCCGGTTCGTCCTCGTCTAATGGTCAAGGTGCTTCAGTGGTGGAAGTCGAGGAGGTTAAGTACACAGCTTGTACGGACCCTTCGTGTAGAGTCTGTCCCCCTCGGACTGCCAGTTCTTTAGTAACTTCTTCTCTTGTTGTACATAATGGCGCGTCTGCTGACGCTGGGTCTGCGCAATTGAGCTCGTCGTTTTGTTGCCCCGGTGTGAATAAGACTCATTTGCATCAATTCAAGCACATTGCATGGCTCATGGATTCAGGTGCAAGTCAGATGGTCATCAATTCTATGGAATACTTCTGGGATGACAAACCGTATATGGTTCCCGTCGTTTTTGGTACAGCAGGAGATGCTAAAATAGAAGCACTAGGCTCTGGCACCATCAAAGGTTTAACAACAGTTGGAAAGGAGTGCATGATGATTACCATATCTAATGTCACATATATTCCTCAGGCTTCTGGTTGTTTGTTTTCAACTGGTATTGTGGAGAAATCAGGACATATGCTTGTTCAAGGTTCAGGTCAGATGGTCATTTATGACCAACCATTTACGCATGGCAAAGTTTCTGGCAATGTTGTTATGGAAGCACCATACAACTTCCTAAACAACTTGTATTTTTCGTTTATGGACGTCCTGGACAGGAAATCAGCAGCACTGCTGTCTACCCCTTTTCGTATCTGGCATCGCCGGATGGGGCATCCGTCCAAGGAAGTTATTCACTGTTTACCTGATCATACCAAAGGTGTAGATCCAGTGGGAGTTGAGGATCAATCTCCCTGTGAAGGTTGTCAGTGGGGCAAGTCTCATCATGCCCCTTTCCCCACGTCTTACAAATGTGCTACAAAGCCTCTTGAGTTGGTACATACTGACGAAGATGGTCCTATGCATACTCAAGCAGTCAATGGTGGTTTCAAGTACTTCATTTCGTTCCTGGACGACTACACTAGTCTAGGACGAGCCTATTACCTTCGTCATAAGTCTGAGTCACTCCAAGTGTTTGAGGATTTTAAGGCATGGGCTGAGAATGTTACTGGTTATAAACTCATCAATGTACGCTTGGATTGAGGGAGGGAATATACTTCTGACGCTTTCACGGCCCATCTGAAATTCTACGGAATTGTTCATCAAAAGACGGTAGCACACTCGCCTCAGCAAAATGGGTGAGCTGAATGCTGGAATTGCACGATCATGGAAAAGGCTATGGCTATGCTTCACCACACTGGTCTTAGTCATGGTTTTTGGCAACTTGCGGTTGATACCGCTGTCCATATTTACAATCGCCAGCCTATGCGACGCCTTAAGTGGCAATGCCCGATAACTCTCTGGGATGGCACGGTCCCAGATATCTCATACTTCAGAGTATTCGGTTGCAAGGCATTCATGCATGTGCCAAAGGAACGAAGACAAGGGAAACTTGATAAAAAGGCAATCAAGATGATCTTCATTGGATATGAGCAAGGCTCCAAGGGCTACAAGATGCTTCCAGTCGATGGATCATTGTGTCTCGTGATGTGACCTTCGATGAAGATTCCTTTCCGGCACGCAAGGATTTGGCTAACCCGAAGACTCTGGGTCCGCCATTGTTCGATCCTGTAGACTCTGATTCTGAGGATGATGATGAGGAACAGATCGAAATTCCACTTCCTCTACTGGTAGAGAGCGAAGATGTTTATGAGGACATTGACGAACCGGAACCAGTGGGAGAACCTGAGAGACAGCTCCCTGAACCTGCACAACGTCCTCAACCTGTTCAACCTCCTCAGCCTGTATATACTCACCCTCGTTGTGAGAATGCTGGGAGGAACCCGACCAGGAATAGGGACAATGTTTATGGTGATGAGCCTCTGGCTCGGATCGACTGTCGAACTGACTCTCATGGAGATCAGCAAGCGGAAGTGTTTATGATATTGCAGGCTCTCAAGGAGGCTAATTACTCTGAATCAGTTCCTACCTCGTGTTCAGACGCAAGGAAATCCCTTGAGTGGGACCACTGGCATGCCACTGAAGGCTCTGAGATGAAGTCTCATGAGAAAAACGGCACCTGGATCTTGGTTCCCCGTCCCAAGAACAGGAAGATTGTCAAGAACAGATGGGTGTACGCGCGAAAGCATGATGGCCGGTACAAGGCCCGGTTAGTAGCAAAGGGCTTCACTCAAGTCTGGGGTGAAGATTACCATGAGACATTCTCACCAGTCGCTCGTTTTGAATTGCTTCAATATATGTTTGCACATGCTGCACTCAAAGACTGGGAGATGGACTCTATGGACGTTAAGACAGCCTTCCTCAATGGTGACCTCGAAGAGGAAATCTACATGGAACAACCTGAAGGCTGGGTAGTTCCAGGCAAGGAGGATTGGGTCTGCCTCCTCAAGAAGGCCATCTATGGTCTTAAGCAAGTGTCTCATCAATGGAACACTAAGATCCATCGAACTCTTCTGAACCAAGGGTTCATATGGACATATTCAGATGCCAGAGTTTACGTTTACTCCAGTAAAAGCAACGGTCAAGTCTGCTATGTAGTCCTCTATGTAGACGACTTATTGCTCCTTGGAGATTCTAAACCATTCATTGAACAAATAAAGAATCATCTCAAGAAGGAGTACCAGATGACTGACCTTGGACCAGTAGAGCGTTTTCTAGGACTTAGAATTCATCATAATTGTCGCGGAACTAGTCGACGTGCACATTCAAAGCGAGAGGGTCTCGCCGGGAATTACCCCGTACAGACAAGGCTGAGTGAGTGTGAAACTCACCCTCAAGGCTTTAACAGACTTGAAGTCGATGTTCAGCGGACTAGGATTAGAATCACTAGCACTCCAAGTTAATATTACTGTTCTGTAAGTAAATACAGTGCTTACCTAGCACTCCAAGAGGACAAGATGGAGTGCTAGGACTACGAGCTACTCTACTTATACCCCTGAGGTTTAGGGCAGGGCTCCTACATCAGACAGCCGTCACATGTGTGAGGTACTTATGCTATTGGCTATCTACCGATGATGCAAGATGACACGATCTACCATAACTCCAGTCTCGGGATATGAGTCAATGAGTCATGTGCTACAAGAGAAACCCTAGTGTGTGGTTACGTCACATGACTAGTCAGAATGCCATTCCAGGTGAATTCCTTATTGAGTGTATAGTACAAGTCCATTGTAAAGTGAGATAAAATAGTTAAAATATAGGCAAAAATAGGGCCTAGCCGTGCCTACCACAACATTACCCCCCTCCTAAAACTGTGTTGTCCTCAACACACTCTTGCCTGGATGCCTACCCACCTCCCATTCGAGGTCTGAGGGTTGAATTTCCGCGAAATTCTCTCGTGGTCTCCACTTGATCTTGCCAAATCTGGTAGCAGAGATTTTGCGTAGTGCATTAGGATTCATCTGATGAAACTCCTTGATTGCTTCCTCGGCATGGGTAACGTTCTTGGCTGGTTCCCAGCTATTGTGTCCCTCATCAAAGCCTTTCCAGCATATGAGATATTGGAACTGGTGATGATAGAACCGGCTATCCAAGATGTGTTCAATTTCCCATTCTTCTTCTCCGTCAACTTCTACAGGTTCTGGAGGTGGTGGCTTGCCATTTTCCTCTGTTTCTTTGTATGGAGAGAGTCAATTGACGTGGAATACAGGATGAATCTTTAGTACCGGAGGTAAATCTAGCTCGTAGTCATTGTTGTCTCTTACTTGAACGACTGTGAAGGGTCCTATTTGACGTGGCCCAAGCTTCTGACTTGCTTGGTGAATTTTGATATCTTTGGAAGTTGACATTACTTTGTCTCCTTCCTTGAATACCGGTGCTTTGTCACTATTGTGGGACTCCTTCATACACTCTTTACTTAAGCGTAGAGCTGCTTCTGCCTCCTTGCGTACTTCTGCAAGATCTTTTAGGCGCTGGTCAAGCGCGGGGATGGAGCTCTTTCAGCCCGGTGGTACCGTGAAATCAGGTCGATACCCATACATGATTTCGAACGGACTATAACTAGTGGCTGAGGAGATGTGGGAGTTGAATACGAACTCCGTGGTGGGTAGGTGATTAACCCAATTGTCTTGGCGTTTATCACAGAAGATTCGTAGATACTTTTCGACTTCCTGGTTTGCGCGCTCCATCTGACCGTTACTTTGGGGGTGGTATGCCGTGGTAAGACTTGCATTTATTCCGAGTTTCTTGTACAGTTCTCGCATTAGCTTAGCTGAGAACTGGGGACCTCGGTCCGATACAAACTCGTCGGGGATCCCATGAAGTCGGAATATCTCTCGGTAATGCAAGTCAATTATCCCGGAAGCATCGATGTCAGTGGTACTTGGGAGGAAGTGGGCTTGCTTGCCATAGAGATTGATGTATGTAATAATAGCATCGTATCCCTGACACTTCGGAAGTCCAGTGACGGCGTCTACTCTGATGACAGTCCAGGGGCCTCGTGGTACTTGTAGCGGGTGGAGCTTAGCAGGTGGATGAGATGCTTGCTTGTATCTCTGACAGCAATCGCACCCGGCTACATACTTTTCCACGAATCTGGATATACTGGGCCACCAATAGTAGCAGTTAACCAGTTCAAGGGTACCGTTCTTCCCAGGGTGTCCTGCCGTGGGCGCGTCGTGACATTGACGTAATACTTTGGTGCACAGCCCTTCGTCAGCAGGGATATAGATTTTCCCTTTGTGGTAAACGATGCCCGCCTCTTCTTCCCATTCGAGGAGTCCATTCGTCAGCTTACACAGCCCATGCTCTTTCAAGGCTTTCAGCCCTTGAAGTACTTCAGCTTCATGCATACTTGCTTGATGAAGACGATCCTCTAGCGGGGTGACCACTTCCGTTTGGTCCGCAGAGATCTTTGCGAACCACTCGGGTTTTAGCACGATCTGACCCTGATTATCCTCCTCATCCGTTACTTGGAGAGAAGGGATATGTGATAGGGGATCGGCCCGAGTGTTCATCTTTCCAGGTTTATGCGTCAGGAAGAAATTGAATCTAGACAACCAGATGGACCACTGTGCCTGTCTCCGAGTCAGATTCTGGGAAGTATGCCAATACTCCAGATTCTGATGATTGGTGATGACCTCAAAGGGTTCTGGAAGACCTTCTAGGTAATGTCTCCAGTCCTCGAGTGCACGTATAATGGCCAACATTTCTTGGTCATAGATATCGTAATTTCTTTTCACATCTGCCATTGTCTGGGACCGATATGTGATCGGGTGCCACAGACCATCTGGTAGCTTCTGCGAGATGACTCCTCCTGTTGCATAGCCTGATGCATCCACTTCTACGTGTGTTGGACGATCTGGTTCCCACGTGACTAGTATGGGTTCCGAGATGAATGTGTCCTTCAACATTTCGAAGGCTTCTCTCTGCTCTGGACCCCAATGCCAAGGGGTATCTTTCTTAGTCATGTGTTGAACTTCTACCATTTCAGGCGTTATCTTATCAGGCTTGCCTGGTATGGACTTGTATTATGTTCTGCAACGCTACGTACCGTATTGTACGCTTACTCTCTTTCGCTCTTTATCTTATCTATAGGACTCGATTATCTCTCGTCCTATCTCAGTAGATTAGATACCGGACATCCGGGCCTCCGCTCCTTAAGCATATGATATTACCGGTTACCTGGAGTTCCGGATTCCGTCTTACTAACGATGACTCACGTAGATTACGCTTATGACTCATCATGACTCGACCATCAGGTGATGGTCTCACACATGTATATATACTGGGCTGGATACGCCCTCTAATGTATCGTTCCTTCCTCTGCTTTCCTGTGTGCCTAACAGGACTCCCTCAGCAGTTCCCTCAGAGGTTCGTTCACTGCCTTTATAGCCACTTCCAATTCACTCCTTCAACAGGTTATGAGCCCTGCGCTACACGCGCACACCTAGTTGTTTTATCCCTGCAGGATCTTGAAGACTACGCTCCTAGGAGTAAGCGTAGCAGTTTTGCTAGTCTCTCAGTAGACTCAGCGTTTGACGACCTGAAGTGCCAAAAGCACTGAAGGATCGGATTTCCAGTGGGCCTTCGCGCCGTTTGCAAAAAGTTTATCCTCCAACGAGACCTGAGAGAAAGGTCCGTTGACGCCGACTCTACCCGCATCAAGTTCGATCTCGTATCTAACGTTTTTGTGATTCCAGTCGCACCCGCTCCCCGCTCCCGTCCGCTCCAACCCCGCCGCACAGCCGCGCCCACTTGCTGAACGACTCTCAGCACCAGCTCCTCGCCCGCTCCCTGACTTCAAGAAGAAGTCAACCGAAGAAGTCGTCGGGATTCTAGAGAAGAAGGTTAGCGCCACCATCGAGCGCTACCAAGCGATCTTCGACAAGAAGTACCTCTTCGAGTCGCTCCTCGGAGACTCCCAGCGCGCACTCCACCGCTTCGCAGACCAGCTCAACTGGGTCAGCGACAACTTCGACAAGGCCAACCAGTGGTCTAAGCAGCAGCGAGACAGCATCTCGTGGGCTTGCCGTTGCGTCGGCACAGTCGAATTCTCGACGCCGCAGGAGCCGCTCGTCAAGCGGTATAGAAAGGTCACGAAGGACCTAACGAGCATAGCCAACGGGGGCTATTTGGACTGGATCGTTTTGTAGATTAGGTCGGCGTACCTAGCGTTTTTATTGCATACATCACTGGAATATCATATAAGTCAAGCATCACATTGTGGCTTCGTCTGAGCAAGTGCTAGACGACAATTTAGAAGCAGAAGCATCAGAAGAAGAAACACCCTACAACTGTAGAGGTCTTCAGCATTTATTCGACGTCACTGAACGAAGGGACTATCACTACCGGCCTGAAGAAACTGAATATAAGTTTTGGCCGTGTGACACAACAGTCTGTGCGAATAGGTGGTCTGGTCCATACATCAGAGACACAGGCTGGGGTATCCCAGTTGACCACTGGCAGGAAGACAATTCTTATTCTGTTTTCGCTTCTCTAAGCTTCTTTGAGGGTTCTGAACCTGAACCGCAACACCTTGCATCTATCCCAGAGTACGGGTCTCCGTCTATCCCCGGCTCTCGAGCACAATCCCCTTCTCCCATCGTTTCTCCAGTACATCTTTCTCCATCGTTTGCTCCTACTACTTTACCGTCAGATCTATCGAATCTCTTCGAAGAAGACGACGTAGAGGAGCTTCTAGCACCGTCTCAAGAAGAAGCAGAGGAAAGTCTATCGTCTGACCTCGCTTTTGTTCTTGAAAGTTTACCACCGCCCTCCGTTTCTGAAGAAGTCTCAGACTTCTTCGAATTTCATATTCTCACCGCCAACATGTCGGACATGAAGGCTGACAGTATCCCTGTCCTTAAAAAGTCTTCGGACTACAAGGTGTGGTCGAGCCAGATGCTCGGCTACCTAACGTTTATCGAGGCCGATGACGCCCTCCAAGCTGGTGACCTCACCAAGGCAGACTACAAGAAGGCTAACGCCCGCGCTAAGGGTGTGATCCTCATGCGCACGGATAACAGTTTCCACCACCTCCTCTATGAGAAGAGTGAGGATGGTGATGAGGTCATGAAATCGGCAAAGGACATGTGGGCGGCTCTCAAGTCGCATTTTGGTACCCCGGACGCAGCATACGTTTGGTCGCAGTTCTCGGCTCTCATCAAGTCGAGAGAAATGGACGACAACAAGCCGATGCAGGATCAAATTTCGAAGATCCAAACCGTACTTAAGGACATCGTCAACGGCGGCATTAAGCTGGATGAGCCAACTCAGGCTCTCCTCCTGATGTCTAAAATCCCGGAAAGCTACTCGACAATGGTGTCAGCCATCATGGCAACCACCGTTCTCAAGGAGCTGAAGATTGAGACCCTCGTGAGCAAAATTCTCTCCGAGGAATCTCTCCGCCGGTCCGGTATGGGACAGTCTGCTTCAAAGACTTCCCAGGTAAAGGTGCATCACGGTCAAGGTCCTTGCTCACACTGCGGCAAGAAACACGGTTCGGACCAATGCTGGACCAAGTACCCACACTTGCGCCCACAGAAGGTCACAGACAAGGGCAAAGGGAAAGGCAAGGGTGGCAACGGCAAAGGCAACGGTAAAAAGGCGAACACGGTAGTCGTTCACACTACCACGGACGGTACAAAGGTCACTCAGTCCGGTTCGTCCTCGTCAAACGGTCAAGGTGCTTCGGTGGTGGAGGTCGAGGAGGTTAAGTACACGGCTTGTACGGACCCTTCATGTAGAGTCTGTCCCCCTCGGACTGCTGGTTCATTAGTGGCTTCTTCTCTTGTTGTACATAATGGCGCGTCTGCTGACGCTGGATCCGCACAATTGAGCTCGTCGTTTTATTGCCCCGGTGTGAACAAAACTCATTCGCATCAATTCAAGCGCATTGCATGGCTCATGGATTCAGGTGCAAGTCAGACGGTCGTCAATTCTATGGAATACTTCTGGGATTACAAGCCGTATACGGTTCCCGTCGTTTTTGGTACAGCAGGAAATGCTAAGATAGAAGCACTAGGCTCTGGCACCATCAAAGGTTTAACAACAGTCGGCAAGGAGCGCATGATGATTACCATATCTAATGTCGCATACATTCCTCAGGCCTCTGGCTGTTTGTTTTCTACTGGTATTGTGGAGAAATCAGGACATACGCTCGTTCAAGGTTCAGGTCAGATGGTCATCTATGACCAACCGTTTATGCATGGCAAAGTTTCTGGCAATGTTGTGATGGAAGCACCGTACAACTTCCTAAACAACTTGTACTTTTCGTTTATGGACGTCCTGGACAGGAAGATGGCAGCACAGCTGTCTACCCCTTTTCGTACCTGGCATCGCCGGATGGGGCATCCGTCCAAGGAAGTTATTCGCCGATTACCTGATCATACCAAGGGTGTCGATCCAGTGGGGGTTGAGGATCAATCCCCTTGTGAAGGTTGTCAATGGGGCAAGTCTCATCGCGCCCCATTCCCCGCGTCTTACAAACGCGCTACAAAGCCTCTCGAGTTGGTTCACACTGACGAAGATGGTCCTATGCGTACTCAAGCAATCAACAGTGGATACCGGTACTTCATTACGTTCCTTGATGACTTTTCGAGTCTTGGACGTGCCTATTACCTGCGTCATAAGTCTGAATCGATCCAAGCATTCGAGGACTTTAAGGCATGGGCAGAAAATGTAACTGGTTACAAATATCCACGTACGCTCGGATCGAGGGGGGGAATACACATCTGACGCTTTCACGGCCCGTCTGAAATCCTATGGGATTGTTCATCAGAAGACGGTTGCGCACTCACCTCAGCAAAATGGGCGAGCTGAACGCTGGAATCGCACGATCATGGAGAAGGCTATGGCAATGCTGCATCATGCAGGCCTAAGCCACGGTTTTTGGCAGCTAGCAGTTGAATCTGCAGTCCATATTTACAATCGCCAGCCTATGCGACGCCTTAAGTGGCAATGCCCGATAACTCTCTGGGATGGCACGGTCCCAGATATCTCATACTTTAGAGTATTCGGTTGCAAGGCATTCGTGCATGTGCCAAAGGAACGAAGACAAGGGAAACTCGATAAAAAGGCAATCGAGATGATCTTCGTTGGATATGAGCAAGGCTCCAAGGGCTACAAGTTCTGGGATGCCTCCAGTCGACGGATCGTTGTGTCTCGTGATGTGACCTTCGATGAAGATTCCTTTCCGGCACGTAAGGATTTGGCTAACCCGAAGACTCTGGGTCCGCCATTATTCGATCCTGTAGACTCTGATTCTGAGGATGATGACGAGGAACAGATCGAAATTCCACTTCCTCTACCGGTAGAGAGCGAAGATGTTTATGAGGACATCGACGAACCGGAACCAGTGGGAGAACCTGAGAGAGAGCTCCCTGAACCTGCAGAACGTCCTCAACCTGTTCAACCTCCTCAGCCAGTATATACTCGCCCTCGTCGAGAGAATGCTGGGAGGAACCCGAACAGGAATAGGGACAACATTTATGGTGATGAGCCTCCGGCTCGGATCGACCGACGAACTGATACTCATGGAGATCAGCGAGCGGAAGCGTTTATGATACTGCAGGCTCTCAAGGAAGCCAATTACTCTGAATCGGTTCCTACCTCGCGTTCAGACGCAAGGAAATCCCCTGAGTGGGACCACTGGCATGCTGCCGAAGGCTCTGAAATGAAGTCTCATGAGCAGAACGGCACCTGGATCTTGGTTCCCCGTCCCAAGAACAGGAAGATAGTCAAGAACAGATGGGTGTATGCGCGAAAGCATGATGGTCGGTACAAGGCCCGGTTAGTAGCCAAAGGCTTCACTCAAGTCTGGGGTGAAGACTACCACGAGACATTCTCTCCAGTCGCTCGTTTTGAGTCTTTGAGATATATGTTTGCACATGCTGCACTCGAAGACTGGGAGATGGACTCAATGGACGTTAAGACAGCATTCCTCAACGGTGAACTCGAAGAGGAAATCTACATGGAACAACCAGAAGGATGGGTAGTTCCAGGCAAGGAGGATTGGGTCTGCCTCCTCAAGAAGGCCATCTATGGTCTTAAGCAAGCGTCACGTCAATGGAACGCTAAGATCCACCGAACTCTTCTAAACCAAGGGTTCATACGGACATATTCGGATGCAGGAGTTTACGTTTTACTCCAGTAAAACCAACGGTCAAGTCTGCTATGTAGTCCTCTATGTAGACGACTTATTACTCCTTGGAGACTCTAAACCGTTCATTGAACAAATAAAGAATCATCTCAAGAAGGAGTACCAGATGACCGATCTTGGACCAGTAGAGCGTTTCTTAGGACTCAGGATTCGTCGTGATCGTCAAAAGCGACAGATTCTAGTTGACCAATCTGAATACGTTCAGACCGTTTTGGAGAGGTT